>RJWM01029394.1:0-24525 GCA_004363535.1 Dasyprocta punctata
CTTTTTGAGGCAGGGTCACACTATGTAGCTCAGGCCGGCCTTGCACTTGCGTTGTAGCCCAAGCCTGCCTCGAACTCATAACACTCTGCCTACCTCAGCCTCCCAAGTGCTGGGATTAAAGGCATGCACCACCATGCCTGGCTAGTAATAGGTCTTTGAAGACACCATTGTTCTCTAGCTTTGAAATTTTGTCCTCACGCTGGTCAGTTTTATGGCCCATACTTTCAGTATGATTTTTAGTCTCTTGGATTTCTGATTGAAACCTTATCATGAACTCTAATTCTTTAGTAAAGTGACTACTCATATTTTGTGTCATCTCGTTTAGATTTTCTAGCTTTTTGTTACCATCTTCTCAGAGCTCCTGCATCTTTTTCATTTTTATACCCATTATCTGTTTAATTATATCTTCTCTAATCCCACTGAGTACCTCTTTTGTAACCTCCTTTGTTATGCTTCTGAGCAATTCAGGTGTGTGTCTTACACTATTGCTCCCCTTAGTGCCCTCTGGATTGGCTTTGGTGGAGTTGGGAGTTTTGAGAGGCATTTTGCTGCATTTTCTTCCCATTTTTCTACTGTGTTTGTTTGTTTGTTTGTGTCATGCTGTGCCAAGGTTTGTAGATGCTTGTAACCTAAAGACTTTGTTGCTTGTATAAGACCTCTTCAGGTTCTCCACAGTTATGTAATTTGGGTGTGGTTAACTAAAACCCTTTTCTACAGCCCCCAGATTCAACTACTTTGGTTAGCAGCGTCATTAGTCCACCAACCAAGTTCTCTGGAAATGTTCTCAGTTATTTTAATGTCAGAAAGGCAATCTGTGAGTGTTGGCTTACAGAGAAACAGCGACAATCATGCAACCCTATTAATATCAACTAAAACAGCTACTATAGCATTGCCCAAGAGAAATTAGATATTAACATACCATAAGAACCACCTTTAATCCCACAGGAGTAACTGGCAATGATGATGTAAATATTAAGGTGAATTTATACCTAATATGTACTAACTGCAACAACTGCATCCCTGCTTATGTTAGAAAATAATGCAACAATAATTTTAGAGAGTTTATCATCAAAAGATTAACAATGCTTTATGGTGACACTATTAAAGTTTCAAGATTTGGGAATGTGGATGCAAAATAAAAAATTTTAAGCATTAATCTGTATAATATGAGAAGAAAGTTGAAGAAGTGGTCCAAAGGATCTTATTGATGAGTAGAATGGCGTCTATGGAGTTAATTAAAGTTAAGCAAAAAAAACTGGCAAGAAATAGAAGATAAAAGAAAAAGAGTGAGACAAAAGAAAAGTTGTATAGAGAGCAAAAATAAGATTGAAACAATTAAGGGAAGAATTTTTAAAGAGAGAAGAGAAGTAAAAGAAGAATAAGAGATTAAAAGCAAGGTTGAAGGACAAAGGAAGATAATCCAGGCCCCAGGAAACTTGAAAAGAAAGTAGTAAGGAAAGAAGAAAGATAGAACAAAAACTAAAAACACTGTTCACACTCACTACAAACAAAAAGAAACAAAGAAAAATGAACAACCAAATGAACAAAAACAAAAATCCAAAATCAAATAAAAATTCTGTGTGATTTCAAGCCTGTGGTTATCTTCCAGGATTTGCAGTTCTGTGGCAGTGTCAAATTGAAGATAAGTTGCTGCTCTTGCTGGTAGACTACGGAGGCAGTCAGAGCCCATATGTGTGCTGGATATAGTCACAGGCTGTAGGATTAGGGCATGGTGCCAGTTCTGGGACATTACAGTCCACAAAGATTTGGGCTAAAAGCATCCTCTGGCTGTTGCGGTGAGGCCTGGGTTGTCTACTTCTAACCTTCTGGGTATCCCTTGCTGGCCTGACCATGGTTCCCTGACCATAGACATCACCTCTGGTTATTCCTCACCCAGTCACTGTGGGAGTATCACACTAGGAATACTGAGATAAGGCTAATCTATGGCTGCTCTCAGTGCCAGGTTCAGTTGGCCCTTCCCTAGAATGGCATAAGACCACTCACTCTCTCCAGGGCATGCAGATGCTTAGACTAGAGTCACTCACCAGCTTTTGCAGCACATAGCATTTGTTGGTATTTTCCACTGGTCTGTTTTTCCCTGAAGGCCTCTGCAGTCACCCACTTTCACTGTGTCTCTGAAGATTTGGTCTTTCTTTCTTGCAATCCAGGAATCAGGAGCCAGAGATAAAGTGCAGATTGCCCCTTCCTATTTCCATGTTGTGTCTGTCTCTTCAATTTCATTGTGGACTCCCCCAATTTTCCTGTCAGATCTTTCCTTTCTCTTTTTATTCCCCAAGTTGTTATTTTCCAGTATCCAAATCTTTGAGAGTCCAAACCTTTGAGAGGCTGATTTGTTGCTGCTTATTGCTCTCCCATCTTTCCAGAAGTCCCTGTGTTTCACTTCATAAGAATCTGGTAACCAGTTCTCTAATGCAATTGTGCGATTTTATTTTACCAGCAGCAATGTATGAGAACTTGAAATGCTCCAAGACTCACCAATGATTTGCAATATTCTTCTTTTAAGATTTATATAACGTATTTTAGTTTAAGTGTTCTATCTTTATTGTTTTAATTTCCCTTCAGCTAATAAGTAAATGATACTAAATATCATTTTATGTTTATTGGTAACATACATATTCTTTTGTAAAGTATGTATTTAAGTTTTTCATTAATTTATAATTGGGTTTGTTGTATATTTATGTTTGACTTTGAATAGTTCTAAATATGGTCTAGATATCTGACTTTACAAGCTAGATACATACATTGTGAATATTTTCTATTTTATGACTTGCATTTTCATTTTTATAAGTCTTTCATGTGCAGATGTTTTGATTTTGATAAACATTGATTTATCGCTTTTTCCTTGTATGTTTAATGATTTTTTGTTGCTCTGAATAATAATTGCCTAATGTAAGGTGATGAAGCTATTCTGTTTTGTTTTTCTCTTACGCTTTTCAGTTCTATCATATATGCTTAGGTCTATGATTCAGTCTAGTTTGAGTTCTGTATAGTCTATAACTACGGTTTGAGGTTCATTTTCTTCAATATTCAATAATGCAAGAGATTTCCTTTCTTTATTTTTAATGACACTGGTGACCTTTAAAAAACTTAATTGAAACATAATCAAGACATTGTAGTATTGGAAGGGGAGTAGACATTAAGATCAATGGACCCTCCCCCCAAAAATAGACATACAGCTATGCCCAACAGATTTTTACAAAAGTGCAAAAGCAATTCCATGAAGTAGGGTATTATGGATTACAAACTGCTGGTCAACTTAGCATCAGCTGAATTAATTCAGCTGGTGTTGAGTAAAGATGCTCCACGTGAAGAAAGTTGCCAGCATAAATAGAGATGTGTAGAAGAAGGGCGAGGCATTGTGGGTTCTTTCAAGAGTTGCTGTTTCGAGCCGATGGTTCTCCTGGAGGTGCATGTCATGCTGGCTTCCTCAATATGGATTCAGCCATTATCATCAGAGGAGCTCCGGACCTCATCAATGAGAGTGGCTGTGGTTCACGTTGCTGGAGCTCTGCTCCTCACATTGTGCATCGCTTCCTGGCTCCGGAGGGGAGGCTGTGTGCTGGAGAAACTTGTCACACTGGGCTTCCTGACCTGTGCTCAACTGTTCTCATCATCGGAGGAGTGCGGGACCTTGTTGCCACGGAGGATGACTGTGGTGCTCTTCAGGGCAGCTCTGCTTCTTCCTTTGAGTGTGACTTCTCGGCTCCCATGTAGAACCCTCAACCCACTGCACAGCTCCTTCACCCTGCTGGCATAGACTTTCTAGTTCCACGGCTGACCTTTGGCCTTCCCAGCACAGAACCGTAAACAGACTGGCATGAGTCCTTATTGTGGGATCTTAGATTTCCAGTTGGATTTGTGGGAGGCATTGTCATGTGTTTTGGGTCTCTAGCTGGACTCTTGCATGACATTGCTGTGGGATCCAGGCCATTGCCTGAATATCCTGGGTGTTAGTGTTGTGGGCAGATTTTCCTGCACTTTCTTGTATATAACTCTGAGTGACTATTATAAAACAGTATTACAAACACTGTGTCCTGTATGCAGTTGTTCTCCCTGTAACCCCAACTACAACATAGGGCTATCGTTTCAAGCAATGGTCCTAAAGCAACTAAGCATACACGAATCTCAGTTATGTCTTTCATCTTACAAGAATCGCTCAAAATGGATCACAGAACTAACACAAAATCATAAACTTTTAGAAAAACTATGGATAAAATATTCAAAATGTAGATTTGGCAAAGTTTCCTTAGATTCAATACCTAAGCTGTAATCCATGAAAGAAGATTACTAAATTGGACTTCATCAAAATTCTTGTGACTGGGAGCTGTGGCTGTTTGCTCTTCCCAGCATCATCAGACACTATCATACCACATGTCACTAAGCAAAGATTCAAATTAGAAGTATAGTATCTAATGAATGACTATCACTTTCACACCATCATAAAGTCAAAAATTATAAATAAAACAATGGAGGTTGGGGATTTCCTGTATACAAAGATCTCTCAAAATTCAACCACGAAAAAGTCAAACAACTGAAGTAGAAAATGAGCAAGACAGATATCATCAAAGCTAATATAGAAATATCAAATAAATGCATGAAAATATGTTCAGTATCATTAATCATCAAGGAAATGTACATTAAAACCATAATAATAAATAGCAAGGCAGAGATGAGCCAGTGCATGTTGGCCATAACCATTAATGTAGATGGCCTCAATTCACCAATAAAAAGAAACACAGACAGGCTAGATCAGGAGACAGGATCCATCAACATGCTTTATACAGAAGACATTTAACACATGAGGAAATTCATAGATTGAAAGTCAAAGGAGAGAAAACAATGCTTCATTTGACAGGAAACCAGAAAAAAGAAGGGGTAGCTTGCCCATCAACTGCAGAATGGATAAGAAAGATATGGCATTTTATACAATGGAAAGCTACTCAACTATAAAGAAAGATAACCTCAAGGCTATTTTAGGTAAATGGATACAACTTGAGATCATGCTTATGGGTGAAATTGTTCAGAATCACATGGGTGAACATCATGTTGTCTCCCTAAAATACAAAACTAAAGCAGTTAGTGGGCTACAAAATGCACAATAGGTATTATGAAAGTGAAAGGGGAGGAAACATCTCAAAAGGGAAAGCAGTAGCCATTGTTAATTTCTTATTATCTTGTCTTGAAGCACTGTATTGTTTTCATTGTTCTGTTTCGTTTGGTTTTATTCTGTTTTGTTTGTTTGATTTTACTACATCTGGTATGGGCAGCTATTTCAAAGATAACAAAATATGGTAGTCCTGGTTGATTTTCTATTATCTTGTTTCAAAGCCCTATATTGCTTTCATTGTTTTGTTTTGATTCATTTTATTCTATTTTGTTTTGTTTGATTTTATTATGTCTGATGGTGTAGGAAATTACTCTGAAGATAACAAAAGGCATTATAGTAGCCAACATTGATTTCCTATTATCTTGTTTTAAAGCCTTGTATCACATTCAACTGTTTTGTTTTGATTGACTCTATTCTGTTTTATTTGGTTTAGTTTTATTCTCTTCAAAATAAAAAAACATAATAATATATCATTGTAGACCAAAAGATTAATTGAAACAAAAAATAGCTGAGATTAAAAAAATACTGCCAATATAAATTACTGAAAATGTTGCATAAAAATTATTTCTCCCATACATTACTGATGGAAATGTAAATGGTACAGTCACTATGGAAAACAGTTTGGTAGTTTTTTTAGAATATTAAACATGCAATTAGCATATAATTCAGCAACTATTTCAAGACAACTGTACTTTTAGACCAGGAAAATTAAATCTTGTAGTCCCCAAAAACACTGTACCTGAATGTTCATAGTAGCTTTATATTCTATAGTAAAATACTAAAAATGTTCAGTGGGTAAATGATTAGACTAACTCTGGTTGGGAAACTTAGGAAGTTGGTATGGCATACAAGGGCACCATGACGGAGCATGTGGTAATAGAAATGTTCTTTATTTTAATTGTGGAGGTCATTATATGGAGTCACACAAGTAATAACTTTTCATAAAATTATGTGTAACTGGCAAAATCTGAATGTGCTCTTTGACTTGTACAAATGTTGAATTCCTGGATTGATATTATAACTATATAAGATTTTACCACTGAGGGAAACTTCGTAAAGGGTACATGAGATCTCTTTAGATTTTTGCATCTTTTTATGAATTCATATTTATTTAAAAACAAAAAGCTTTAAAAATGATCATATATGTGTAGGCTGTTATTGAGCTTTAATTTATTCTATTGATTTGTTATTTCTTACTCCAATATGACACTGTTTTGATAAGTACAACATTATACTAAGTCTTTTTTTGAGACAGGGTCTCACTATGCAGTTCAGGCTGGCCTTGAACTTACTATGTTGCACAAGCTGGCCTCAAACTTGCAGTGAGTCTCTTGCCCCAGCTTCCCAAGTGCTGGGGTTACAGAGATGCATCACAATGACCAGTGTTATAGCAAGTCTTAAAACCATATATGAGTTCTATTAATCTTCTTCACCTTTTAAATATTTACTGGAAACTCTAAGACATGTTGGAACAGCTAACATCTGCCCAGCTTTGTCTTTTCTGGTGCTTTGCACCACAGATTTCAGCTACTTCAGTTACCCTGAACTTTGATCTTTGCCTCCTCAGTGTAGTGAGGCTGCCAAGCTCAGATCAAAATTTTGCTCCTAATGTTGAGTCAGGAAATTGTTATGAGGCAGAGACTTGGGGCAATTCTGAGAATTGATTTTTGAGCTTCTCTTCTCCTAGGGAACATAGTCATGGGCTGAATGACTATTGTTCATACCTGACTATTGCTTCCTTGCATATTTCATACAGTTTTGAAATTTTTGTAATAATAGGAGTGATAGTCTGGTGTCATCCCCAATATGGTTTTATTAGACATGTGTCTGCTGAAATAAGTCATACTGAGCATCTATTGTATGCAAGTAAGAGCACTGAGATAAGTGCCTATTTTATGCCATGCTCCATGAGAGATGCTTGACACTCATGTGCTTTAATCTTTATTTAGAAAGATAATTCCTCATGGAAACCAAAACAATGAGCAAGAGGCATTTCTCTCTAAAAATAAGGATACGGGAAGTAAGCATAAGGTGCTGCCTTTGAAACTCAGTGCAGCTCTGGATGAAACCAAAGAGCCCAAGTCCCCAGATCACTGCTTGCAGGTGGAGCCTCTGGATGTACTCCACATTAGGCAGAGACATACAACCTCAGTGGGAATGATTTCTGTTCTGATTTATATCAACCCTGGTCAGATGCAGAGGTCTTGGACCATGAAGAGAACCCAACAGAAGGCAGGTTATAGCAGTGTGGGCCTTGGCTTTTTCCTGTGTTATGTTGGTCTCAGTAGGCTGTAAGTTCCAGGTGTGACCTAGTATTGCAACCATGATGGTGGCTATTAGACTGTCAATCTGTATTCCCCAAACCTAGGAAGTAAAACAGTGAGAGAGTACTTGTTCACCAAGAGAAAGAAGAGAAAGCCAGGCCCATATTACTTTGGAGCCTAGGGCTAGACACTCCCCCAGTGAGGCCCAGTGCTAGGAAGAATCCTATGGTTCCTGGTCATGAGCCAGTGATTATAGATGAGGTATCTGATTCCACATCAAGGCCAGCAAGAGGCTCACAAGGGCAGCCCTTTCTCAGGTTCATCCTGAATAATATATTGACTGCAGATTGTGACAAATTTGGGATTGCAACGTTCTCTAGTCCTGAAACAGTGACAACAAACCAACAACAATCTATAGCAAACCTGGATTTAGGGCACCATCTAGTACTAAATTAGTGGCAGCAACTACAGGATCAAAGAAAATAGAAAACAGACTGCTTAGAATTTCTTAAAGGATGAACACAAAGTCAGATTATGATGACTGGAATAAATACTGCACCTAAGCCTTCAATATGCAGATGTTGTTAAACAGCACCAAGTAGCAAGAACTTTTAGGGAAAACAGCACCAAGTATCAAGAACTTTTAGGGAAAAATGGTCTCACCTAACAGAAAAAAATAAGGTTCCAGAAATTGACCATGTAGAACATACAGATGCAAACTCCCAGAGAATTCCAAATGAGTTCCTTAAAACCTGTAAATAGAACTACATTGAGTCCCCAGCTTAAGAACGAGTTTCATTCTGGGAGTTGTTTGCAAGTTGAATTTGTTCATAAGCAAAAAAGTGAGTGTTACACAGTATACCTGTGAAATTTTATAACTCTAATATTCATAAGTTGGGGACTTACTGTACTATATCATCCAGCAATCTCACTACTATGTATAAATAAATAAGAAACCAAAATAAGGACCAAAATGTATAATAGATATTGGGTAATGAGAACAAAATGTTCAAATAAGAAGGTGAACAAGGGACCAGGGAAAGGGAAAGGAAAGAAGGGACAAGAAAAAAAAGAGAATAGAAGGAAAAATGGAAAGAAAGCTTTTGTAAATAAGCAGGGGAAGAGGGGTTGAAGGAAGGGGACGGGAATGGGAAAAAAGAAGCAGGATATGTCATGTACAGGTACAAATTCCCTATGATGAACATTATCATTATGTATATCTAAAATGTACCAATAAATGTTTTTCTTTATTAAAAAAAAACTTAGTGAGACTCTGTTTCAAAATTATTTGAAAAATGAAAAAAAGTCTAGGGATGTAGCTCAGTGCAAAGGTCAGGAGTCCAATCCCCAGTAACACACATACACACACACCTCTCTAAGATTCGTTATGAAAGACAGACATGTGTCTTTGCAACAGCTACTGAGATCAAGAGGACTTCCGTGTACACATTTTAAAATCAAAATCACGAGGTCTCAAATTAAATAATCTAGTTCCTAAGATGTCTTTTACATTGAAAAAGAAATTGTTCGCTTTTACACTAACCATCTAGTGGACCCACTTCTGTTGGTCTGGACAACTTCTCCAATAGAGGAAACTCCCAAAAGCTTCACTCTAGGGAAAATAATCAAGTAATTGCTCAGGGAAAAAATAATATTTCTGTAGTGGAGATTTAAGAACAAGTGTGAACCTTTCCATGTATGAACCTATCCGATTGACACTTGGAACACTGTTTAAAAATACACTTGTCAGAATTAGTCATCTCTGTTTTCTTGATTCCATCCTGCTACTCCTATGAGAACTCCTCAGTCTACTAGAAAACCCCATCTCAAACATCTGCTGATTATATATTCTGCCTACTCTGTCCACCTCTTTATTGTTTTGATATGCCCTAAAACTCTTTTTTGGGAAATCCCCAACAATAACAGGCCAATTGTTATCCCATTTTGAAAATGAACAACAACAAAAAAAAAACAGTCTCTTACTATAAGACAAGATTAGAAGCATCCATGCTGAGATTAGAAATACATCTGACATATGGTTAAAGTGTTAAAATGAAAGTTGTAATATCTACTTCTGTCTATATGCCTATGTATGTTTATATGATCTAACTCTTTATATGTGTATATATGTGTGACGTTTTTATCTCCTACTGTTAACACATTAAACAGTGAAAGAACCCTATTTAACTTACTTTAAGAAAATAAATACTTATATAGTTATATGTTCTCTCAAAAATATAATTAAAGAACTTACTTTTCAAGTTAGTATGACAGGTAATCTTTGGCAAATAATATTTTTGATTTGATTAAAATAGGCACCTTTAGAGTTTTCAGCATCAAATATAATATATACAAATAACTTTTCTTGCTTTTTCTTACATAGGTTTATTTATGTTACCTCTGTTACAAAATTTGTAAGCAAGAAAAGTAAGATAGCTAATTTTAAATGTCTGATCAACCCAAAAAGAATTATTAAAAATAACTGAACTAGATAGAAGTAAAATAAAATATTTTCCCATGTAAAATGTTTTGTTTTTATACCCAGAAAGTTAAAAGTGAGGGAAACCCGTGCAATTTAATTCTCAGGCCTAGCCATAACAGGAAAAATATAACAGAATGTAGATAAATTTTATCTCCTCTATAATTTCTCAGCATGGAGAGATTAAAAATATTTGATACTGTTAACAAACATGTTCTGTTCTACACTGACAAGCTGTACTACGAGAAAGCTTCTAGAAATTATGATTTACAGAATGGCCAGCTATGCATTGATATTGTGACAGACAGTTCACAGTGACTTTGCTTCCTACTGTGCTTGAGAAATTAAGGTCAGTAGGAGTTAAGAATTCTAATTAATATATGTAACTAAAATTGCTAGGAATATTAAGGGAAATAAGCACAAGTAAACAAGGAAGGTAAAATGTGCTTTCATAAGGGAAAACTATAAAGTCTGAGAATATTTTGTTCTGTTTTGTTAAGGGAAAAAATGTAATGTTTGTCTCAAAGTAGGTTGATTTTTCTTATATGAGAAGAAAAAAGTATAGAACAAAAACAGTGAATTAGAAGGTGGTATACTGTTTGTGGAAGATGAATCTTGTGAAAAGAATTTTATTGTGATCAGGCTAAGGTTAGAAGGGAAACACAAGTTTTACTAAAATTTGAGCATTATTATCAAAAGTATATTGATGCAAAATCAGGCATGGTGGTGCACTCCTGTAATCCCAGCACTTGGGAGACTGAGGCAAGAAAATCATTCTCAAGTTCGAGACCAGCCTGGGCTAAAAAGTGAGCCCAAGGCCAGCCTGAACTGCATAGCAAGACCCAGTCTCAAAAAGAAAAAAAAAAAGGATATTGATGCATAACTAGAATTGATCCTCTGTTAAAACAACAAAAATTTCTTGGAGTACTAGTCTGCTCTTAAGAAACTGAAAGATTTTACTTTACCTCTTGAGTAATTGGCCTAGAAAACAAATACTGTGTGTTTTATCAAGATTTCACTTGCTTCGTATTGTCATTATTAGATCTTGATCACTTAAGAAAACTAAGTCTTCTCTATTTAGAAAGTTGATTTTTCTACAACTATGTAACTTTCTGAATTTGCCTGTGAAGTCTTTTAATTATTACCTTGGTTAAATAAATGAATGACTATTGATCACAGTTATCTGTGATTCTATTTTCATCAAACGTTTTATTTTTATTTATTTATTTAAATTTTTTGGTACCAGAAATCGAACTCAGGACCTTGCGTTTCCAGGCAGGTGTTTGTGCCACTGAGCTATATCCTCAGCCCTCATCAAATATTTTAAATCTTTGATATTTTTTATAACATTTCTGAAGTCAAATTCTAAATTAAGTCATGTTCTTGAACTTGTATCAACTTGGAATTTCTCCAGATGGGTTTTGGAACATCTCAAAAAGATACTTCTCCTGAAAAAGAGATATTAATTCATTTTATTTGACAGGTTAAATTATGTGGAAATATTGTCAAATAATAAGTAATACTAAGCATTCTTTTGAATGAGTTATATTTGGATGGATTTGTTATTAATGTATGTTTCAAAAATTGCATGAAATTCATAGAAATCCAATAGTCTTGGTAGAACACTATCAGCAACAGAAATAACCAAATTTCTTTGTAAATTGCATTAGTATTGTAATTAATTCTCATCAGAGCTTTAACTACGACCATTTATTTTTCGCAGTACTTGGGATGGAACCCAGGGCCTTCACATCAAGCTATATCTCTAATGCATTTTTATTTTTTCTTTTGAGACAGGGTCTCACTAATTTGCTAAGTTGCCTAGTCTGGGCTTGAACTTGCATTCTTCCTACTTCAGCTTCTCAGGGTGTTGGGATTACATGAATGTTTCATCTTCGGGGAGAATCATGGAAAGAACTCTGACAAGCACAAGTTTCTGATATCTTTAAGATCACATCACTGGAATGGGTAAGAATTCCCAGAACTCTAACGAAGAAACTTTCATAAAAGTACTAGCAAAATATCAAGCAGAACAATAATTACCTAAATATGAATAAAAAGATTTGGCAGAAAAAAATGATGTGGCAGATCTGCATGCTAAAACAACTGGTATTGAAATTAAGCTATGCAGCTTAAATGAACACCATGAGATTTATCCAAGTCAGATTACCTATGATTATCCATTTAATAAATAGTGCTAACTACTTGAATTCAAGAAAAAAAATTTGTGTTTAAGAGGATGTAAATCTACTGTTAAATATGGGCTAATGGGGAGCCTGGATGGTTACCTGCCTTTTTCTGAGTCTTTAACTCTCCCATTATTAAAGTATCTGCATTTCATGATTCATGATGGAAGACCTGATGATAAAAATTATGAAAAAATGTATGACTGCTATAAAATTTCTAAAACGGTTTATAACGACTGGTTTATCAAAGTCATAATTCTGGTAAAATGACAAAAACTTGAAGTGATACATTTCTGGCACATGGTAGATTATCTGAACATTTAGATGAATTTTATTTAACTGTCACCCTCAATGCATGTTTTCTGATGTGATTCAACAGTACAAGACTTTCATGCTAAAGCATATTTTCAGCAGGTAAAAGAAGCCCTATGTGACCCTCCATGTAATGTCAACCCAACCTCTGACAATCTAGAACCCAAATATTCAATCTTCTGTAAACGACCATCAGCAAAAGGTAACCCTTAGATCCCATTGTAAGTGATCAAAATAATTCTCACCATTCACATGAAAGCAAAGCTTTAGGGTATAAAGTATTAGAAGCACATCTAACTCAAACAGGCCCCTCCAGACTCCTGGAACAGTACAGCTATTGGAGACCTTAAGATAAGCTGGCTAGGGAATTTTCCCCCAGAAGTAAATAGTACCCTTAACATGGACAAATTTTCCAAGATCAAAGATCAAGCCTTCTCTGCTATCATGAAAGCCTCATCCTTCTAACTACTGTGTTAATCTCTTCCCCTTCCATACAATAAAATCCATGGGACCATAATTTGTAGGTGGCTTTAGGAAAGGTAATGTTCTAGTAAAGAAACAGAATAACTGTTGAATTTGTGGGCAAATGTTCCCAAATCTGAAAACAATTCCATTAACACCAATGCCTCTTTTCATTCCCAGTGAAGGTCACCCTGAAACCACAAAGAAAGAGCGAAAAGTTATCATTCTATGATTGTATATACATCACTGTGACGTGCTTTCCTACAGTCACTGGAAACAGAACCTTGACACTTCCAATTAATAAGCTAATCACTGGCAAGTATAGAAAATCTGTGCAAATGAAATCCGCAAAAGTCTTAAGTCCTGGGAACTATCTATGTAGGCATGAATAACTGTTGGTATTATGTCACTGGATTAAATTCGATAAGGTCCTTTTATATTAAATGTAGTTACTACCCTTTCAGCATGCTATAAACAGACCACACACCAAAAAGAAGTTTTTCACTGGATCTCATTCAGGAGATATGCAGACTAATGGGTGGAAAATTCAACTGACATCTGCTTGAACATCACGAAGGGTCTGTGGAAAATTTGTTTGCTCTTTTCTGCCTCCTCCCTTGTTCAGATCTTGCTATTTGGTCAGGATCACTCCTGCCTTCCAAATAGCTTTGTCTGAAAGTTCCCACAACACCTCCCATATTCAGAGGCCAAAGCAATCAGTACCCAAAATCAGTGCCAAGGCTGACACAGATGAAGATAAGTTAATTTCCACTGAGGAAAGGTTTCAGTGGCCACTGGGGGCTCTCTCTTGATGGAATTTGAAGCTAACTCATAAATTGGAGGAAAACCTTGGATTTTGTAGTCAATTGGACTTCTCAGTGATTCATACAGGTGGAGGCCACTTTCCAAAAGGTAGATGAGGACACTTGTGTTCAGACGACACATTTAATAGAGCACCTCCCAGCTTTACATATCCTTTTGCTCATATCGGGGTTGTATATACGCTGGGAAATGAAACTATGTTCCAATTTTCTTTCCCATAATTTTACCACCACAGCAGGTTTGTTTAAAAGAGTGACTACTGAGACACACCCAAAAGGATGCTTTAATAATCTCTTAGGTGTCTCTCAAATTAATCAAATTGACAAACAAGATTAACCATCACAATGATTATTATTTTTATACAAATCTGGTGAAAGGGATTTCAACTTCATTATTAATAAGCTTTTCCAAAATGTAAGAAACTTTAGTGAAGTAGAAATCTTTTCTTACTTTCAATATATATCTATTCTTTCCTGAAGTTCGCCAATACTTAAGTGAAGATGAAGAGCAGAAGGAGACTCCCAATAGCTTTTATTTGTTGAAGATTAAATTGTTCAACATCTTTTTAAAAAAGACTGACTGCCGGGTGTGGTGGAACACACCTTTAATCCCAGCACTCAGGAGTCTGAGGCAGGGAGATTGTTGTGAGCTTGAGACCAGCCTGGGCTACAAAGTGAGCTCAAGGCCAGCCTGAAATGCATAGTGAGACCCTGTCTCAAAAAATAGGGCTGGGGATTTAGCTCAGTGGCATAAACATGTGCCTGGCAGGTGCGAGGTTATGAGTTCGATCCCTGGTACAAAATAAATAAATAAATACATAATAAAAAAAGACTGACTGATCCAGCTCTACTGGGTCCCGCAGCTCTGCGCGACCCACCAGAGGAACGCTTGGTCAGCCTCGCAGGACACAGAGGTACTCAGCCCAGCCCAGCCCAGGAGCCGGGAGCTGCTCATCAGGGACTGAACAGCATAGCTGCAGGGCCTTGGAGAGCTTGGGCTCCCCCAACCAGAGCGCAGAGCGGTGCGAGTTCCATACATCAGTGGAGTGGCCTGTGCCGCATCCTAGAGCTTGCGGGCCCCGCCCAGCCAGAAGCAAGGCTTCAGCACTGTAGGCCTGTGACTCGCCCAGGCTTGCCTGGTACAGCAGAACCCCTGAACTCCTTGCAGCCAGACTTAGGGTCAGGGTGGCGCCACACTCTGGGGTACACTCTGCCTAGCTCCCTGGGACCAGGAGGCCTTGCTGATAAGGTGGAGGCTCCACCCACACACCACGGGAGGCTGCCCTCACTTCCTGCGCACAAGATCCAGCTCTACTGGGTCCCGCGGCTCAGCACGACCCACCAGGGGAACGCCCAGTCAGCCTTGCAGGACACAGAGCCACATAGGCTCTAGAAGAAAATGACAAAACGAAAGACCAAGAGGCAGTCTCAGTCCCCCAGCCCACTGAGAACAAACCCAAGAGGCACTAAAATGGAAGACAGTGGGAGTCACAAAACTGAACTTTCTGAAATGATAGAAAATGCAGTAAAGAAACAGCTTGATGAAGCTATAGAGAAATTCAGATCAGAAATATTCTTGCAGCTAAAAAATGAAATAAGAATAATTATTAAAGAAATGTTGTGTGCATCTAAAGAAGAGCAAGGTAAAAAAAATAGAAGAACTTAAGAAAATGATCGAAACTTTGAATGAACAATATAAGACACAAACAGAATGCATGAAACAGATGCAAAGGGAAATGCAGGAAATGAAAAATTCCATGGAAAGTTTGAAAAAATGCTTGAATGAAGCTGAAGATAGAATCTCAGATCTTGAAGACAGCATGGGAGACCAAGGCCACAAAAAAAAAGATCTCTTAAAAATAGTAAGGAACCACGAAACAACAATTCAACAGCTGCAAGATGATGCCAAGAGAAATAACATAAGATTAATAGGCATAAATGAAAAAGCAGAGGTCAATACTAATGACCTGCAAAGACTATTCACAGAAATAATAACAGAAAACCTTCCAAACATGGGAAGAGAAACTGAAATACAGGTAACTGAGACATACAGAACCCCAATTAATCAAATACCAAAACCAGGGAAAGACGCAACCAAAAAAGAAAATTACAGGCCAATCTCCCTCATGAACGTAGATGCAAAAATCCTCAATAAAATACTGGCAAATAGAATACAGCAAGTTCTCAGAAAGATTATACACCACAATCAAGTGGGATTCATCCCAGTAATGCTGGGATCGTATAACATATGCAAATCAATAAATGTAATACACCATATCAACAGGGCCAAGGACAAGAACCACACGATTGTGTCAATAGATGCAGAAAAAGCTTTTGACAAAATCCAACACCCATTCATGATAAAAAAAACCCTGCAGAAATTCAGAATAGATGGTCTCTACCTCAACCTGATAAAAGCCATATATCATAAACCAACAGCCAACATCTTACTAAATGGAGAAAAACTGAAAACTTTCAACCTAAAATCAGGAACAAGACAAGAATGTCCATTATCACCTCTCCTGTTCAATATAGTTCCGGGAATATTAGCCAGAGCAATTAGACAAGAGAAAGAAATAAAGGGAATAAGGATAGGAAAGGAAGACGTGAAATTATCATTATTTGCAGACGATATGATACTCTACATAGAAGACCCCCAAAATCCATTAGAAGACTTTTAGAAATAATAACTAAATTTAGTAAGGTAGCTGGATACAAGGTGAACACTCAAAAGTCAATAGCTTTCCTGTACACAAACAACAAAGTCACTGAGAGAGAAATAAGGGAAAGCACACTCTTTACTATAACATCCAAAAAAATGAAATATTTAGGAATCAATCTAGCAAAGGAAGTAAAAGATCTATACAGTGAAAATTACATTACTCTAAAGAATGAAATTGAGGAAGATTTCAGAAAACGGAAAGATATTCCCTGTTCATGAATAGGAAGAACAAACATCATGAAAATGGCCATTCTCCCAAAATTATTATACAGATTTAATGCAATCCCAATCAAAATACCACTTGCCCACCTCACAGAGCTAGAGAAAGCATTCCTGAAATTCATCTGGAACCAGAAAAGACCTAGAATAGCAAAGGCAATTCTGGTCAACAAAGGGAAGGCAGGAGGCATCACAATCCCCGACTTGAAACTATACTACAAAGCTACTGTGATAAAATCAGCATGTTATTGGAATCAAAACAGACCTGAAGATCAATGGAATAGATTAGAAGATACAACCACAACTACAAACACACTTAGCCACCTCATCTTTGACAAAGGGGCCAACCATGTACATTGGAAGAAAGACAGCCTCTTTAACAAATGGTGCTGGAAAAACTGGCTTTCTATCTGCTGTAAACTAAAACTAGATCCATGCCTATCACCATGCACTAAAATAAAGTCAAATGGATCAAAGACCTGAATATTAAAACAGAGACACTAAACTTACTAGAAGACAGAGTAGGTAAAAATTTCGGTGATATAGGAGTAGGCACAGAGTTCATGAACAGAAATCAAATTGTGCAGGAAACACTTCCCAGAATCAACAACTGGGATCTCATCTTACTAAAAAGTTTTTGCATGTCAATGGAAATCTCCAACAGAGTGAAAAGAAAACCCACGAATTGGGAAAATATCTTAGGCAATTGTCCATTAGACAAAGGACTTCTATCTAAAACATATAAAGAATTAAAAGAAATAGGGCCCCTAAAATTCAAGGACCCAATCCAAAAATGGGCATCTGAGATGAATACACATTTCTCAGAGAAAGAAATACAAATGGCAAATAAATATATGAAAAAAATTTTCAACATCAATGGTCATTTGGGAAATGCAAATTAAAACAATGCTGAGATTCCATCTCACTCCAGAAAGAATGGCCAAGATTAAAAAATCCACCGACAACAAATGCTGGAGGGGCTGGGGGGAAAAAGGAACTCTTCTCCACTGTTGGTGGGAGTATAGACTGGTGCAACCACTGTGGAAGTCAGTGTGGAGATTCCTCAAGAAGCTAGGATTAGAGATCCCATTCAACCCAGCTATCCCACTTCTGGGCATTTTCCCAGAAGAATTGAAAGCATCATGCCACAGTGATATCTGTGCACCCATGTTTATAGCAACCAAATTTGTAATAGCCAGATCTTGCAAACAACCCAAGTGCCCATCAATCAAAGAATGGATAAAAAAGATGTGGTATTTTTATACAATGGAGTACTACTCAGCTATTAAGAAAGATTGCATTGAGACTTTATAAGTAAATGGTCACGACTTGAGACCATACTCATAAGTGAGATTAAATCAAACCCACATGTGTAAATACCGTATTGTCTCCCTAGTGTAAGAAATGGAAAAATGTATATATGATCCAAAATCTATAATAAATACTATGGAAGGGTAAAAAACAGCTCGAAGAGCAAAAGTAACTGGGAAGGGAAAAGCGGGAAAGAGGGAAGGGAAAAGGAAAAGATGTAAATCTGTATATATGTATATGTAAGATAACTAAAATGAACACACTGCTGAATGTATTCATTATTGAGAAAGAACAATTAATACTGATATGATTAGATCAATTCTACATATCTATATCTGTTAACGTAAACAACCATTTTAAAGATAACGATACGCAGTATTGCAACCATTGTCAAGTTTCTATTATCCTGTTTTGTAAACCTGTAATGTTACTGCTATGCATTTACTCTAGTTGTTTGTTTGTCTGTGTTGTTTTTTTGTCTTTGTTATATATGTCTTTTTTTCTGCTTAAATAAAAAAAAAGACTGACTAATACTGCTGTCTTTCAAGACATAGCCATGGGACATGCTGAAGAAGTTTTTCAAGGGAAGGGATCACATGATGTGTTTACAGTTAGAATTAGTTTGCAGGCATCCTGAGAGGTAGATTGCAGGCTTGCCTATGCCACAGTTTTCTTATTTTTGTGTTTCTTTTAGTAGGTTTTCAGGTTACTATGAATTGTGCTACCAGGAATATTAACTATAAAAATGGATACTTCCTTAAATCGGGTCACTTCACAGAGAACTATGATCTTTAATTGTCATCATGCCCTGAAGAAAGACTACAGCCAATTGGACTTTAATACTGTTGAGCTATCTTTATTGCCTGAACTCTGAATTATTTGATTTTTACTAGTTTGTTTCATGCCAACTTCTGCTGAGTAGTATTCTTCAGTTTCTTAGTATTATTCTCTGGGTATCCATCATAATAATCTCCCTTGTATATAGTGTCTTCTCAAGGATGCCTACTTGCTCATATACTGTCATCCTTTGTACATTAGATAGTCTCATTGCAGTTAGAATAACAAAAACATGAAGAAAGTATAAAGAATAATTCGTCTAGTTTAACACTGTGAATTGTAATTTCCATATGAAGACCAAATAAGTCCCATTATGATGGTGACAGAAAGTGGTGTCAATGCTGAAGGTTTTGAAATTGAGAGACTGACAAAAGGGAGAAATTGTTAAATTAAATTTTGTCTAAGGTCATCTCTGTCTGTAACAGAGTACAGTCTAACTTTAATTTGTAAACAAAATGACACCTAACTTGAGAATACAGTAGTTCTCCTGTACCTATAGTTTCCCCTTCCACAGTTTCAGTTAACTGCAGTCAACTTCATTCTGTGGTCTGAAAATATTGACTGGAAAATTCCAGGAACAAAAATTTCATAATTTTAAGTAACTTTTATTGTGATATAGTGTCATAACTGTTTTATTATTAATTATTATTGTAAATCTTACTGTGCCTAATTTATACATTAAACTTTGCCATACATAGCTATATAGAGGAAAAAAACATGGTAATATAAAGTTTGGTGCTACCTATAGTTTCAAACATACACTAGGAGAATGTATCCCCATAGAAAACAAGAATATTATTTTAGTTACTATATTCTTGTAACAAGTAACCAAGTCTTGACAAGTAATATCAACTAAGCTTCAGCCAAACTCCAGGATGAAAACAAAAGACATGTCCATCTGACAAATACACCAAGCTATAACCAATCAGGTAATTTTTTGTACATTACTTACATGTTCTGTCTATAAATACTTTCTGCTCACATTGCTGCATGAAGCTTTCTGAACCTCTCCTGTTTCTGAGGGCTGCCTGATTCATGAATTACTCTTTGCTTAAGTAAAGAGTTTAACTTAGTCCTAAGTTTAACTTACCTAAAGTTTTTAAATTTTTAAGAACTATTTTTGTGAATAAAAATGCAAAATTAAATTTAATAGCTTTAACCATTTTTAATAACTTATAAGTAGCATTTGAAAGCATTAAAGCTTCAATAAAATGCTGATAAAACCAGGCTTTAGCCAAAGATGATAATGCCCATATGTCATTAAATAAAGCACTCTATACAAGAGATCATGGTAATCTGGACTAGAGTGAGAGTTATTAAATTGTAGCCCACAAGTGAAATCCTGCTTGCTATCTGTTTTTGTAAATAAACTTTTACTGAAACACCTCCACATGCAATAATTTATGTACTGTCTGTGATCTGTGACTGTTTTTGCTCTACAAGGATAGAATTGAGTGGCTATAAAGACTGTATATGTCTCATGAAGCTTAGAATATTTTCTATGTGACCCTTACAGAAAAAAATTGTCAACCCCTGGTTGGATTGTTAGTGGCACAGGTAGAGACAAATAGGTAAACAGGTTATGTTTTACAAGCAGAACAGGAACAAACTTAGTGTGGTTGAGGAACAGAAGAACACTAGTGTGGCTGGAACACAAAAGGACCCAGATACTATCGCTTCTATTTTATTTTCTAGCACATTTGTACCTGGATTTTTACTCTGTAATTAACTCATTTCACAAATATCCTTTAAGCTCTATTCCACTCAAGACACTATATGAGCTGCTACAAACACACATGCAGAGGAAACCAACAGGTATTCAATTACAACAGTTACTAACAATAAGTGCCAAATAAAATTGAGGCTTAAAAGAGAACAATTGATTCAAAGAAGAGAAAAATATTTTGTTCTACCAGCCATTCAGTATTTGTCTGACACTTCATGTCACTTTCCTCGAATTGCAATTGTTCATACCTTCTCTATTTTGGTTACTAAAATTCAATAACATCATAACAGCTAATATTCATTGACACTGTGTGCCAGGCATGACCAAGTGCTTTACACACCCCATCTCATTTAATTTTCACAGTCCTCCAAGATAGATAGCATTATTGTCCAAACTTATGAAATAAGAAATTTAGGGTCAAAGAAGTGAAGTCCTTTGCCAGTTTCGTGTGTGCTCTACAAAAGTAGCACTCAGGGCAGCTACCTTTGCCTCCTCTGCTCTGACTTACTGCTGATGCCCTGTGTTGAAATCATTCTTGCTGAATGGTATCACCCATCAAAGGCACTACTACCATGTTAATATTAAGCAACGCCTAGGCCAAAGTCTTATCTCTAGAGCACCAGTGTTAGAATCCAACATATTGCTTCCTAGTTCAAAGCACTGTTTATTACAGTTTTCACTTGTGCTTGTATTACAGCTCCTGCACTAGGGTCTAGGGCTGGATTACCTAAATTTGAATCTCAGGTCTGAAATTTAACCACTATATGATCCCAATAAAATTGCTTAACCTATCTGTACCTTAGTTGACTAATCTTTAAAGTAGGGATAATAATATTATCTGCCTTAAATACTTATTATAAAATATGTAGTCCAGTGTTTGGCATATAATACAAGTTTAATTAACTATTTGTTACTCTTACTAAGCCAATGACTATTTTTTTTCTGACAACAAACACGCTTTATTAATCTGTTTCTTTCTGAGTACTCCATATTCGTTGATGAACCCTCACCTTTACTGATGTCATTCACTCTAATTTATACTGTCAAGCTCCTTCCTATTACTGGATGTTAGATCTTGCTGTTCTATCTGTCTGGAATGTTCTTTCCTTTTCCCATTTACCTGGCCGACTTGTATTTGTTATTTAAACATAAGGTTATAAGGACATGAGTATATCTGGGTTTTGTCTATCATTTTTACTGAGAACTTATTTATAAAATCTGACATACAGTAGGCACCCATTAATGTTTATTGCATAAATGAATACCTTCCAGATTAAATCTAGGCTCACATTATTTAGTTATTCCTCTTAACACCAATTCACATTCTGGCTATAACTTTTTGTCTACCTACTTACTGGTTCTAGGCAATTCTTAATAAATATTCACTAAATATCTACACATGGTACACCCTATGGTTGGAAAATAAACATGAAAAATAGAAGTTTTCCTCTCTCAAGAAGGTATATTTTCATTGGAGGGCAGAAACATGTTAAAGGTGAAACTATAATCCAGAATAAGTGATATACTCGAGGCATGTACTGGATCCACTGGGTATATCAGACCCACGGAAAATGAGAATACAGATTTATTGGGGAATGACAGTAAAGGAAACACAGAGGAGGGTAACATGCAAATTGAGTAAAAATGATGAGCAGCGATTTTCTAAATAAAAAAGTGGGTAGAGCATCTTCGGCAGAATTCCATGTTAAACATCTGAAGTAGTAATAAAAGGCTCTTCACAGTGGAGGATTTTTTCTTCTATTATGACTTCTACAAACCATTTCCTTTATTACCTTTTTGACATTAGAGTAATACTTTTCATCTCTAATAGCTACAATACGGTACAATTTCCTACTTTCGATATCTGTATATTTTCTTCTTTGTTTTTGTTCTCAATACTTTCCCTTTGCCTTGAATGTTCACAGCACATGCTATTTTAGTACAATTTTTACAAGCATAAGGTGTTTATTCTTAATGGTTTATTTCCTTCGAATATTAGCACTGTACCTGGATCTTGAATTCAAGGTGCTCAATTTAATGAGAATCCAGTAGCTAGTGGTATGTGATGTAATTAACTTCTAGAAAGTGGTGGAAGTGTCTTGAAGCAATTTTAGTTCTAGCAAGCCTCAATAAACCAACATAAATAGAACGTAATGGGGAGGCTCCAGAGGTGCACTGATGTGGCACACAGGCTATCGAGGTTTTACATGCAGTGTAGCATTATGGGCCTGTCTTTTCTCCTCCCTGAGCCTGTGCTTCCAATCTGTTCATTGAGGGCTCTTAAGTAGACCGTCTCGCCGATCCAACCCTTATGGGTCCGAATCTTTGAGAGGCCTCCGCAGCAGGCTAGGTATTAGGAAGCAAGGCACCCCCACTCGACACGCCCGGAAGGAGCGGGGCGGGGCCTACAGGCTCGCAGCAGAATCTAAACAGGCTGGGGGAGGGGAGCGTAAACTCCACAGTTTCGGCGGAAAGAGCAAAGGCCGCGCTGGGCTACACATCAAGGCCTTCCTTGCTTGTATTTCCTCCCTCTTTGCAGAGTTGGGAGTCGCGATCTCGGCACAGGTAGGTTCCGCCCCACGGGTGGGCAAAGGGTGTTCTCGGTGCATAGTGTGGATGGGTTTGCCGAGGCTGTCGTTTTCGGGCCTGGTGCAGTGGAGGCAGCGGCTCCTACCCAGGCTGCTCAGACCCAGATCGGTGGTACTCACCTTAATCCGGATGGAGGAGGACACTCCTGCTTTGCTGCAGGGCTGTCGTCATGGTTTGTGCCATTCACAGGACAGGATCCGTCTAGAGATCAGTGTGGGGCTAGATGGGCCTAGCACTCAGGAAGAGCTGGAGCAAGCTAGCCTTGGGAGTGACGCGCAGTGTACATTGTTTCAAATGCTATCGGACCTTCCAGCCCTGTATGTGTCACTCACTTGGTGTTTGTATTTCAACTATTCTGTACTTTCTCTGTGCCTCACTTTGCTCAGCTGTGGAATAAAAGGATAAATCGTCTTTTACAAGAGTTTTGCAGCACTGATTTCTTTCTTTCTCGTGTCCACTAATGTTCTCAGACCAGATTTTACCCTTTGTCAGTCCCTGCAGAGGAAGGCTGCCTAGGAAATGGAAGAGTAGGGAATAAGGGAAGTTAGGCTAGGAAGTCCTCTGTTGAGAAAACAACTGAAGAGCCTTTTAATACTATTGCAAAAGACATTCATTCGGTTCATTAATTGAATGTCAACGCTGAATAATGTTCTTGTGAATGCTCTACAATTAAGGATTTTAACTAAATGATTGCAGAAATATTCTGCGTTGAATGAACAAAGTACAGTATACAGTTAATAAATGTCTCATGATAAAAAAGTTGGATGATTGTATAACTAATCACTGAAAGAAAAAATTGAGCTCTCATATTTAGAAACATGTCCATAATCCACTCTCAGACAGTGGTCTTTTACAGTTGTTTCTTAGCTTGTTATTGATCTGTCAGGATACACTGTACTAAAACTTATGTCAGTTGGTTTTACATTAACTTTAAAAACACACTATTTAAACAATATAGACCAACACTGTATTGTTAACTTTCAATTCTTCCTAAGTAAGTGATAATGATAATGACAACTATATGGTATACAAAATATTTTTACAACAACCACAGGAAGTGAATGTGGCTTTATCACAATACTTAAAGCTGTACTTTGTCTCATAACCAATAGGATGAAAGGCATGTTCATTGCAGTGGCAGAGTCTGGGGGCTTCTTTAGTGTACCCCTCCTAGATTTTTATTTCTCAGATGTGTGAGCCAGGGCATATTATTTCCTTGTTTTGCTGTCTGTATCAGGAGTAGTTTGATATCACAAGTAGTTTGATATCGCTGCTTGTCAACACAGAGAACAGTAGTGAAACATCCAAACTGATCGCTGAATGTCTAAGATGTTCCTGGCAGCTGTGTTTTCTGCCTGCCAGAGATGAGGTGGGGTGGGGGGCAGGACTAATAGCCTCTTTGGTGACAGGAGTCTCTTCCTGCCTGGAGGCAAACTGAACGTAGATTCACCAGTTGGCTACGTCATCAC
>RJWM01029395.1:0-24523 GCA_004363535.1 Dasyprocta punctata
AAAAATCCTTACTCTCAATGTCCTAACTGGGAGGCAGAGTTTAATATGATAATTCTCAAATCCAGTGTTTTATGTAATAACAAGTACCGAAAGCTACCCAAGAGAGGCAGATAGGACTTGTGTGAATGGTGGCAAATTTTAGAAAGAAGGGCTGGGAAGCCCTAAGAAGATGACAATTAAGTACAGTGGGGGGTTCTATCCCTAGAGGACACATGAATTGTGAAAAACCACAAAATTCAGTCATGGTCAGAAAAATACCTGTAAGACCTATTTTTATAGTTTATATCCTAATACGTTATGTCTCCCAGTTATGTAATTTAATAAAATACTGTATTAATAAAACCTTAGAAGCTGGGTGTGGTGGCATAATCCTAGCATCTGGGAGGCTGAGGCAAGAAGATTGCTATGAGTTTGAGGCCAACCTGGACTATGAAGTGAGTGCAAACCAGTCTGAATTGCACAGTTAAGCCATGTCCCATAAAAAGACAAAAAATAAAAATAAAAGTAAAAATAAAGCCTTACAAGGTGTAGGGCATTTTGGTGCGTCTTAGGGATTTTAGGACTTCAAGAAGAACAAAACCAAGAACACTGGCGATAGCTACATGCAGTACAGCCCTGTAATGATATGTGGATGCTGGTGCATCTGCCAGAGATATGTTCCAGGACTGCAGCCAATCAGCAGCACGGAAAACTGAATAATGCTCTTGAATTGGCAACTTGCAGACCTCCTGCCAAAAATAAAATTGCAGAGATAATTTGTGGTGCTGTGAAATTGTGGGGATTTCCTTGAACAATTATTGGTTAGGGTTAAGGAAAAAGCCGTAAAAGAATGAAACTGTGAACTCTGAACCACATCTTTGTGGGGTATACTGTAAAGAACTGAGGTAGGAAGCAAGCTACATGGATTTCTGTGAGAGGAACATTTTAGAAGAGTGACCAGCAAGGACAAAGGCCCTGACGTAAGAGTGTGTTTTGAATCATTGAGGAATAATGGTGATCAGTCCAGTAACGGACAGGGGAATAGAGTAGGTGAAGTCGTCAGAGAAGGGATGGGGGGCAGATTGTAGAGAGCTCTGGGTTCTCTGTGAGAACTTTGGGTTTAACTTTGAGTGGGGTCGGAAGTGACTGAGGGCTTTGAGCAGGAGTGACATGAGCTGACATATTTTAAAGAGGGCACTCTGACCGCTGCTTAGACAATAGGAGGAAGATGGGCAAAGGCAGAAGTGGAACTCTGGTTAGGAGGCTGTCACAGTGACCCCAGCAAGCTGTGACGGTGCCCTGCACCAGGATGACCGCACTGGTCAGTGTTCAATTACTGGGACAAACTGCTCGATAGTCATAAATAAAGGAGAAAGGGTTTACTTTTCTTCATGGTTCCAGAGGTTTTCTTCCACAGTCAGCTGTCGCCAATGCAGAACCATCACAGTGGAAGGGGGTTCAGTCTATGGAGGTGGGTTACAAGGTGGGAGAGGAAGGGGCAGGGATGGGCACTCAAGGTCTCACACCCATGAGCCATGCAGACACGTCACAAGTGTGCTTCACTAGGTCCCTGTGTGGCCTGGAAGCTAATCACACTGACAATTCAACTTTACTCTTGCATTGTAACCCTGGTTAGCCTGACATCCAAGCACATCTCCTTAAACCATATTTATTCCAAATAAACACAAGGTCGTGATTTTGCCTAAAATAATGATACAATATACAGACAAAGCACAGTAATCACTTCTCCAAAGTCTCAACATTGCTCAAAATTCCAAGTCAACCAGCCATAATACCATTTGCCTATAATCCCAAAACTGTAGGAGGCTGAGGTAGGAGGAATACAAACTTGAAACCAGTCAGTTGTTGAGGCAATTTAGTAACTTAATGAGACTATCTGCCAGAAGAAAACAATAAAAAAGTCTGCAGGTATAGCTCAGTGCAAAGGCCCCGGGCTTAATCCCTGGTTTACCAATTCACCCTTCCCCCATCCAAGTCCTTGTCTCCTCTGAAACTCAAGGCAAATTCATAGCTATGAACCCTTAAAAATTCAAAAAACAAGTTATGTATTTTCAATATACTGTGGTATAGGGTAAATATTCCTATCCTGTAAGGGAGGAATAGAAAAATAGAAAAAAATTGAATAGAAAAGCAAGACTGAAATCAAGCAAGGCAAACATTAATTTTTGTAACTCTATGTCCCATTCGGGGCCCATGGTGGTCAGATGTGAGCTCCAAAAGGCTTAAGCAGCCCCACCTCTACGAACCTGCTCTTTGCAGCCCACATAGCCTTTTCCGGAACTCGCTCTGCTCACTGTGGCTTTCTTCAGTTTATATCTCACATTTCTGGCAACTCTGATTTCTCGGGGTCTCCAGTGTCCATTTGGCCTCAAGCCACATCTTCGTGAATTCCACAGCTTCATGCGTACACCTCTCAGGGACACATTCTCAGACCTCTCAAGCTTTCTTTCAAAATCTGGGTGAAAGTCTGCCTAATCCTATGACTCTTGCATTCTGCATGCCCGAGCAACAAAGATCATGTGGGTGAAGCCCAGATCTGCCACCAGCATGGCCTCCCCTGGACTATGACTGTGGAAGCACTGGATGCCTTGATGTCTGAGCCTGGGGAAATGAATCCCAGGGAGCCAGGTCTCTAGATGGCCCTTCTTGAGCAGGAAGCTCAGGGACTCTATTCCCAGATGAAATGTTGGTTCTTTTGCAGCCTGCTGCCTGTGATGGATGCGGTTTTGCCAATTCCTGAGATGAACTCAAAATACAGTTCTTGCTCTTACTCAAAGTCCTTGGTTAGTTAATGGTGCTAATCTCTTCAGTAACTGCACTCCTTTGATCCAAACTTTACATGTAGTTCCTTTCAAGTAGATATTTACAATTAAAAAACTTTCCTGCTTTGTGTTTTGTTCTCAAATTTCATTATAAATCTAGCTAAAAACAGCCAGCAGGACTCATGCCATAACCTGAACACTGGGTTGCCTTAAAATTTCCTCCACCAGATCAATTAGTCCATAGCTCTGCACCTCACCTTTTGCAAAGTCTTAGAGCCTGGGCAAAATGTAGACAGGTTCTTTGTGAGAATTTAACATGCATAGCCTCTAATCCAATTCTCAATAAAGTCCTCATCTGAAATTTCTTGAGTCTGACCTTTACTGTCTTCATTTCTATCAACAGTGTGATCTGAGCTCTGATCAGAATAACCTATCCCAGTAACTGGGGACATAGCTCTGTGGCACCATGCCTGCCTGGCATGTGCAAGGTTCTGAGTTTGATCCCCAGTACCAAAAAAAAGTCTTATAGAATAACTTATCCATCTTTGCTTATAGCAATCTAAGGTGTCTCTGGCCTACATCTTCCAAACTCCTTCCATGAACCCATTCCAAAGGCTTCTAAACCACACGATTAGGTATACTGGCAGCAATGACCATACTTCTTTAGTGCCAGTTTTCTGTACTGATTAGTTTTTTGCCACTAGGACCAAATACTTGATATATACAATTTAAATGTGGATGAATTAATTTCTGCTCTTTTCTGAGTCACTTTCTTCTTACTGAGACACAATACCCAACACCCACAGCTTAAAGGAGGGGAGGTTTACTTTGGTTCAAAGTTTAGTCCATAGACTGCAGGATGGCATGGCAGAGATCTATAGCAGGAAAAAAAAACTACTTATCACATTGTGGCCAGGAAGAAAACAGAGAAGGCATGAGTTGAAGAGGGAGATATACCTTTCCAGGCAATGCCTCCAGCAACTCACTTGTTATGGCCAGACTCTACCTCTTAGTGGCAAGTCAGCTATATGCCCCCATAATCTAGTCACCTAACAATGGTCCTGCTTCCAGGTGCATGATGCTTTGGGGGCGCACCCTGTATCTAGAGCATAACTACTGGTTTCAGATCAGAGTGAGCTGGTTCCAGTGTGGGAAGTTCATGGAAGAAGGGTAGGGCAGAGCACAGCCACAGTTGCTTAGTTCATAGTGACTGAAAAGCAGAGCAGGGAACAGTGGCAGAGAAAATGGGGCCAGACACCATACAGAGTCCCCAAAGCCACTTCCCTGACCCCTGCAGACACACCCAGAAGTGTGCTTTACTAGTTACCTGGGCAGCTCTCTGGCCAATCAAATTGAAAATCCAGCTTAACTGTCACAGTGAAAGTAGAGGAGCTGGTGAGAATTACTTCATGTATTTTGAAAGTATAGCTAACAACACTTGCTAATGAATTGTGTACATGGTATGGAAGAATGCCTGTAAGTTTAGAATGACTACAAGGTTTTTGGCCTCATGCTGACATAGGGAAGATTGCGTGACAAACAGATTTTGGTGAAAATAGCAGAATTTCAGTTTCAGTGGTGTGAACATTGAGAGGTCAAGCAGACAAACAAGTAGAGATGCCAAATTGGCAGTTAGACATTGGCAGACTGGTGTCCAGGAGAGGAGTCCTCGAAGGAGATACAAATTCTGTAGTCACCAGGATGTTGATGGTAGTTATAGCCATGAGACTGGATGAAACAACAAGAAAACTTGCAAGTTGAAGAAGTGATGAGAAAACATACAAGAGCTCTGAGGGAAGATATCAGAGCAGCAAAAGGAAAGCACGGTTTCTGATGGCCCAGAAACCAAGTGAAGAAAATACTTCTTACAGCAGAGGGAGTGAATGCTGCCAATGAACCAACTATGAAGAGGTCCAAAATTGTTTGTGTGGAGGTCCGTAGTGGCCCAACAAGAGCTGCATCCATGGTGTAATAGGAGAGATATTTGGCTAGAGAAGAAGGAAGGAAAAGGTTGAAAATAGTGGGCACACAAAACTCTTCCCAGGAGTTTTGCTGTATAGGGAAGTGAAGTAAGCAGCTAAAAGTTAGGTCAAGAGAATCTCCCCTCTCCTCTCCTCCCCTCCTCTCTCATCTCCTCCTCTCCCCTTCCCTCCCTTCCCCTTTTCTCTTCTCCTCCCTTCCCTTCTCCTCCCTTTCCTGTCTCTTCTCTTTTGAAAAATAACCAGCAAGGGTAAAGGCCCTGAGGCAGGAATGTGACTGGCATCTTGGTAGCATGCAAGTTTGCCCTTTTCTTTCCTTCTTTCTTTTATTTTCTCATCTTTGAGTTTTCAGATAAAATATTAAAATGAAAATAAATTTATTAGCCCTAAAATTCTTATGGTTTCTACATGCTAAAGTAAATAAAGTATTTAAATAATAAGAAAAAAAGGAAGGAAGGAAAAAAGAAAGATAAAGAGGGGAAGGAAGAACAGAGTCTGGATAAATATTGTAGGGTTTAGTTGCATTGATCGTTGGTCCCAATTCAATTTTATTGCTGTTTTACCTTAGACAGATTATTTAACATGTCTAGGTTCTGGGTACCTCATCTATAAAATAAGAATAATTGGTCTTCCAGGATTTGTGCAGTTTTATGTAAGGCACAAAACATCAAGAGAAATGATAAAAGACTGTGGGTGGGAATTGAAGAAGTAGTCAGAAAATGAAGAGTAATTGCTACCGATATATTAACCTATTTTTTAAATTGAAAAAAATTACTGTTACATACCAGATTTAACCAATACAGGTCATATTTTCTTTGACTAGCAAAGACTAAATCCTATCTTTATGCAGGTAATATGTGCATGACTTTATGCTACGAGTCTTTATTCCTATGTTCTAAGACCTTAATATTAAGAATACAGAATATACTCAAAAGTTGAAAATAAAAAATAATACAGAAGTTTTATAACAGAATTTGAATAGATAATGCTTTTCTGTTACCAGTTTGCAAAATGCAATACTGGCAGAAACATGCCAGTTTCTTTCACAGTAATGCATTTGTGGGGTAATATATATATATTTAAAAATCATTAAATAGTCATTAACGCTGTCTCATTTAGCATGCACTTAGGTGGAAAGAGTGAATTGTTTTTCTAATTCTGGAATTCAGGCCTAAGAAATGATCATGCCTCTACCAGAGGAGTTGAAATGAATCAGGACCACCTAGAAAATATTTCCAGAAACTTGTGCCCTGGAAGTAGATTATCAAGTGGCAATAAAGTCAATACTTTAAAAATAATTTTTGCTTCTGCTAGTAGTGCCACATGGTTAATTAAAATCACATTCATAAAGATTTCATCATACAAAATCAGAAGGCAAAGACGGTCAGCACTGCTGTTAAAGTTACTTGTAGCTTTAGGAAGAGCTTGGTCCTTTGGACCAATGCAGAAAAGGCTGATAACAACTGAGAATCCTGGCTTCTCTACACTGGTTGTGCTGAGATTTTAAGGAAAGCAATATAACCCTTTAAATGCTTCTTCCTCTTTTAACGCAGCGATACGTAGTTTTATGATGAATTGCCAGTACTACACTGGAGAGGCACCAACAGCAAATAGAAAATGCGTCCTTTTCCCCACTGGACACACTTCAGACCACTTTCTGGTGAGTGCTTCTTGGTGCCCTTCTTGTTTATTAACCCTTGGGTCTGGCACATACAGGCGACATTTTTTCCTCCCATTGGACCTTTACATATGCCAGGGAAATGCTCTACCACTGTGCTATCTCCCAGCTTTTCTTTTCCATTCTTTCAAGTAAATTAAAAAATACCCTAGTGCTAGATATTAGCCCCTGTGTATAAAGGTTGCTTTTTTGGTTGTTTTTAACCATTTGTGTGGCACTCACACACTGCAGGCACTTGGTAAGTGACCACTGAGGTAGACGGGGACAATTGAATTGCTCTAGAGTCGCTCAGCGATCCTGCGTCTCCCTTGTAATCTTAAACTACACCGGCAGTGGGTGAAAGCTTACACATAGTGGGTATGCAGAAAGTCTAGATAAATATTGTAGGATTCAGTTGCATTGATTTTTGTTCCAGTTCACGTGACTGTTTTTGTCAGTGATGCCCATAAAAACAAGCACACACTTTTAGGACAGTTGTTGTGATAAATAGGCTTTTTAAATTTATGTCTCTGAAGTTGTTTTGTTCTTCAACTATAAGAGAGCTGCTATTGGCTAAATTATGTCCTCCTAAATTCACACATTGAAGCCCTAACCCAGAAAGTGTTAGTATTCGGAGGTGAGGCTTTCATGACACTATCAGGTTTAGATGATGTCATGGAGGTAGTCCTCTTAATGCGGTCAGTGCCATATGAGAAGGTAAAAAGAGAGTTCTGTCTCTCTCTGCCATGTGATACACAGGAAGAACACAGCCATCTACCACACAGGAAAAGTGTCCTCACCAGAAACTCAACCCAACTATGCCTTGATCTTAGACTTTCCACCCTTCAGAACCATGACAAAAGAAAGTTTTGTTGTTCAAACCAACAAGGTTGTGATGTCTTGTTTTATGGCCAAAGCTGGCCAAGAAAAGAAATATGAAATCAAAATTTCCATTTGCCAGTGATGTGCTAGGCTGGTCTAGGTCTTGGAACAAGTTGCTTAAGTGTTTCAGACCTTAATCCTTTATGCATCCAATGGAGAAAACAGTGTAGTATAACAAGGTCCAGTAGAAGTGCAATGCAAGACAGAAACATAGTTTGGAAAGGTCTTATAGTGATATTTTAAAAGCTAAAAGAATTCAGATTACATTAATCGTATTTATTAAAAAAATGTCATTTAAATGTTAAATAAATATTATGTGAACATATTCATGGACTATTGTATGCCGGTAAACTTCCCACTCGGTTCGGGGAGGATCTTTTCATAGTCCTCCCAGTACCAATGGCTGAGGGATGACATCTGGGAAAACCATGGCTGTCTCACCCTTGTTTCCCACAGTGGCCCTCCATGGTCTACTGGGTGTCAGTAATGGCATGAACTGTGGTCATAATTACCTCCAAAATGCTGATGTTTAGTGAGGGGATAAAAAGTTGGCAGTGCAGGCGACACTGCTGCTGCTCTGGAGGGAGCTGTGTTACTTCTGAGGGTTCATGTCCACTGCAGACAGGAGCATTGGCAGAAAGTGCAGAGATGGCGCCTCTTTGGACTTCATCTTTCAACTGAACCATACCTTTTTCCATGGTAGTGAAGATACTGGATTACTCCCCAGCATGTTTCGCCCCAGAATCACCCTGTTTAATGTTGGTGGAACCTAATGCCTAGAAGATGGAGACGGGCTTTCCATTGATGACAAGCTTCCTGTGCACTGAAACCACACTGAGTGGAAACTTCCGAGAATATGTAGACTGTAGAGTTGAGGTCATAAAGACATCATTTATAGCAATGATATCCACCTTGCTAGAGTTTAAAGCAGCTCTGGTCCCCGGTATGTCAAATCCATTTACTTAGACCTTAACCATTGTGTCTTAAGGACATGACAGGCACTGCACAAGATGTGGCTGTCTGCTGAGGCAGGAGGGGCAGAGCACCAGCTTTTCTTCTGCTTAGAAAGCTTAGGAACACGTTAGTGGTGATAAGATAAACATGATTTTATTCTTTCCATTTTTACCTTTTTTATTGTTTTTCACTTTCAGTGAAACATAGGAAGAGAAAGAGACGAATGCACACACACACACACATGCACACACACTTTCTCCAGCCTTAAACCCCTAAACAATCCTCATGCAAGGAAAGCACTAGTGAAATTGTCGTATATGGTCAGTCATGACTTAATTTAATTCCAACATGACTCCCTGCTGCATATCAAAATGTCTCATTTGGGAGACTGGACCTAATTATTGACTTTCTAAAGGCCCAAAATCGTTTAGCTAGCTCAGTGATTTTGCCAGCTCTACACCTAAGTTGGAGAGTGCGTGAAAAGTGATGGTGAGAGGGGGCAGTGACAGCTCTAAGTGCTGTCACGCTGGTTTTACTTCTCTGCTATTGCCCTAGAAGGTTGCCACACTCTTCTGAAGACCTCATGTATGAGCTTGTTTTACTTTTCAAAGCTTCTACTTTGCATTAATTTTAATTTTGATAAACCCATGAGAAACCGTGGCTGCTCTAATACCATGAACAACAATAAAAAAATTCCATGACATCAAGGTCACATCTTTCCTACTGATTAGTGGTTTTCTCTTGATTAAATTATGCATTTTAAATACAAATCCTTCATTTCTCTACGGTAACACATGGTAGAGTCATGCCTTGGTATGGACCATGTCTTTACGAGTCCCTGTCTGAACATATATGGCACTGCTTTGAACTTCAGGCTCTGTGCATGGAAAAGATCCCAAATCTTCCATTATCTCTCTAGGGAGGAAAGTAATTTCACTGTTGAACTAGTGAAGGGAAATGGAGATATTGAAGGTTATTAAAGGAAATCACCATCACCATCACGATAGCCAAGTAATTTGAAGACTGAATTGCAGACTGGAGTCTAAATCACAGATGGGGATCATCTCCAAGTCAGTTCTATTTCTAGCTTGTTTAGTAAATATATATATATATATATATATATATATATATATATATATATATCACTGTAATATAACTTTTTTTCTTAGCAACAAACAAATGTTTAGTGGTTTTGCATTGGCTTCTTCAGTACCTCAAGTTCAGTAACATTTTTTTCATGTTTCCTGTAAAGCTGAGGGAATTCTGTGCCAGATTTTTATTTACTCAAGGAGAGTTGGAAAGGGCATGATATCTAGGGCTTTCATCTCTCTGATTCTTTGTTCTGAATTTCAGAATGCTACATGCTCAAAATAAATGCTGGCACAAAAAAAGAGATTTTCAGAGTAGGTTAGGGAAAGTTACTGTATGCTTTTCCCCGGCTAACACAGAGCTTCTTATTGTAACTAGTGATCCACACCCTTTTACTGGTCATAGGGTCTTTGTAAGAGTGCAAGAATTTGTTATGGAGTCTTTATACTTAATGATCCTGGAAAAATGTTAGACTCAAAAAAAGTGATGGCCCAGCACTGCTCGATGCTTGATATTCTGAGGTTTAATTGGAAGGAGATAATTTTGTCTAAGGACTACACCCATTGACTGAATTATTATTAGTCTTCCATTTATCTGACTGTATCCACCCTTGGTATTGATCATCCTACCTCATAGACAATGTGATCTCTAAAATACAAATATTGTAAGCAATTTTCCTAACTAAACTTATAGCAGTTGCTCTCTATAGTATCAGGTTAATACTAGGTTACATTACAATAGTAAATTAACTCAAAATTCCAATGGCCTAGTGAATCAAAGTCTTAAATCTTACTCATTCTGTAGAGAGTTCTTCTGCCCACACAGGCTATCCAGGGGTCTAGGCTGGTAGAGGCTGTACCACTGGACAAGTCTGGGTGGCTGCAGCAAAGATAAACAGCACAACCCTTTAATGTCTTTATTCTAGGAAAGACATGTATCATTTCTCCTCATGGCTCACTAGCCAGAATAGTTCTAGAATTACCCTCTAGCCCCTCTGACTCCAAGGTGTGAAAATGTAGTCACAGAGGGAAAGAAGGACAGATATTGGTGAGCTCTGGTAAATTTACCATATTCTACACTGCTCTTGAGGTTTTTTTATAATGTGGACCTTGCTGTAATCATAACTATTCCCTGCTTCCCCCAACCACTTTGCATTTTAGTACAGTTGTACTAAACTTCTTTCAATGCTCATAATGTGTCCTCTCTCACACCCTCATATCTACATGTGTAGCTTCTTTGCATGAAACACTTGTCCAAACTCTTAGCTTCCTTATGATTCAGTTCAGAATTTCTTCCCGTGGACAGGAAGATTCTCTGGTTCCCCCTCCACAGCGTGAGCTATGTAGATGTGATCTTGGTCCAACAACACCTACTACACTGGTGTAGTGCTTGTGACACTGCACTTTGGGCTGGTTCCCTATTTCTGTATGCCAGAAACAGGTGTCTTAGAGCAGAGATTGTGTTCTACTCTCTGAAGACTCAAACATTTGTCTAATAGCACATGCTTTATAAACGTTTGTTGAGTGTAAAAACGAAGTACAGACTAACTCTAACTTTTGCTGGCATGTCAAAATTGCATTTAGAATCTGGGAAATTAAGAAGAGTCATAAAAGAGACTGTGTTATATTTTTGGACTTCTATATTCAGGCAGTCATTCTCTTTTCAGGAGAATTTTTAAATCTATCATGGGTAAAATTAGTGCTTTGAAATAGTGTATAGCATCTAGATGAGGATATCTTTTTTTCTTTGGAATATATCTCTTTAAATCAGTTTATGATTTTAATGCTCTTTACATCTGTGTTTTTATATAAGTTACTCAAGACTACACTCACTTGAATCTGTGGTATATGTCACCTCAGTTTTCCTTGAAATTCTTGGGAGAAAGTTTGTTAGTGATTATTCTGACCCTCTGGTGAGATTTACCTTTTTTAGCCTTTGTCATAGGTTAAATTGTGTCCACTCAAATATAAGTTCTAAAGCCGGGCGTGGGGGTGCACACCTTTAATCCCAGCACTTGGGAGGCTGAGGTAGGAGGAGCGTTGTGAGTTCGAGGCCAGCTTGGGCTACAACGCGAGCACAAGGCCGGCCTGAGCTACACAGTGTGACCCTGCCTCAAAAAACCAGGGCTGGGAGTTTGGCTCAGCAACTTATGTGCCTGCCTGACAGGTACGAGGTTGTGAGTTCAATCCCCGGTGCCACAAAAACAAACAAACAAACAAACAAACAAATATATATATAAGTTCTAATATCTTATACTTGTGAGCAATGCCTTACTTAAAAACAGATTTGAATTATTTTATTATTCATATTTTGTTTTCTCATATAACAGAAACTATGTGATAGTTCACCTCCTGGGAGATAGATTTTGCAGAGATGAGAAGGGGACCTGGGTTTGGGAAACATGGAAAGGAAGGGAGGGGACTGGGAAGGGAAAAGGTTCACATTGTAATGTCTAGGTACCAGTCCTCCAGGACAAACTTACATATTGCAAATGTATACTAACAAAAGTTAGCAAAAAAATAAAATAGATTTTTAGATGTAATCAAATTAAGATGAGGTCATTCTTTTTTAAACTAATTTTACCAGTATATTTTAGATATGCATAATAATCATATTCATCATAGGGAATTTGTACCCATACAGACTATGTCTTAATTTTTATTTTTTCCATTTCCTTCTCCTTCCTTCAACCCCCTTTCCGCTCCTTGTTTTCATTTTTACTTCTATTCTCTTTTTTTCTTGTTTCTTCCTTCCTTCTGCCTTTCCCTTCTCTAGTTCCCTTTCCCATTTGAACATTTTCATCGTATTTCACAATATCTATTATACATTTTGGTCCTTATTTACAATTTCAGTTTCTCACACTAGGGAAACCAAGTGATATTTAAATGTGTGTTCGATTTATTTCACTTAAGAGTATGGTCTCAAGGTGGATCTGTTTACCTAGAAAAGACCTTAAATTTAAATTTATCCTTTATTATAGCAGAGTAGTACTCCACTGTATGAAAAACCACATCTTTTTTATCCACTCGTCAGTGGATGGGAATTTGGGCTGTTTCCAAGATTTAGTTATTATAAACTATGCTGCTATAAATGTGGGTATGCCTATGTTGCTGTGGTATGATGCATTTATCTTTCAGGAAAATAGCAAGAAGGGGAATAGCTGAATGAAATGAAATCTCTTGTTTTAGTTTTCTGAGGAACCTCCATAGTGATTTCCACAGTGGTTGCACCAGTCTATACTCCCACCAACAGGGGAGAAGTGTTCCTTTTTCCCCACAACCCCTCCAGCACTTGTTATTGGTTGATTTCTTGATACTAGTCATCTTTTTGGGGTGAGATGGAATCTCACTGTTGTTTTATTTGTCATCTCTTAAATAGCCAGTGATGTTGAACATGTTTTCATATATTTATTTGCCATTTCTGCTTATTCATCTGAGAAGTGTATATTCATCTCAGATACCCATTTTTGGATTGGATCTTTAAATTTGAGTGATTTTTTTTTGAGTTCTCTCTATATTCTAGATATTCCTCTGTCAGAGGAACAACTGGCAATTATTTTTTCCCACTTTGTAGGTTGTCTCTTCACTCTGCTGATGGTTTATTTTGCTGTGCAAAAGTTCTTTTATAAGATGAGAACTCAGTTGCTGGTTCTTTATGACAGTTCCTGTGTGATGAGGGTTTTGTTCATAAAGTCTTTGCCTATACTGATGTCTTCAAGAGTGCTACCTATTCTCGCGTCAGCAGATTTAGTGTGTCTGTTTTAAGATTTAGACTTTTGATCCATTTCAAGTTTAGTTTAAGGCATGGTGAGAGATATAGGTCTTGTGTTAATCTTTGGCATATAGAAAGTCAGTTTTTCTTGCACTGTTTATCAAAGAGGCTGTCTTTCTTTCAGTGAACTTGTTTGACCCCTTTTCAAAGATAAGGCGATTGAGTATGTTTAAAATTGTTTTTGAATCTGCTAATCTGTTCCATTAATCCTCAGGTCTTCCCCCCCCCATTTTCATGGTGTTTTATCACAGTAGCTTTGTAGTATAATTTCAAATCAGGGATTGTGATGTTCCCTTACTTGTCTTTGTTGCCCAAAATTGCTTTTGCTGTTCCAAGTCTCTTCTGGTTCCAAATGAGTCTTCAGATTTTTTCCCCCGATTCTATGAGATATGCTACTGGTGTTTTGATTGGGATTACATTAAATACGTGTAACAATTTTGGAAGTATGGCTATTTTTTACTATACTGATTCTTTTTACTCAAGAACAAGGGATTTCTTTCCATTTTATGGTATCCTTTCTATCTGCTTTTCCAGTGTACTGTAGTTTTCAGTTTAAAGGTCTTTAACTTTCTTCGTTAGATTGATTTCTAATATTTAATTTTTCTTGATGATATTGTTAAAAGTGTTGTTTCCCTAATTTCTATCTCAGTGAGCTATTTGTGCACAGGAGTGCTATTGATTTTTGAGTACTGAATTTGTATCCAGTTATGCTACCGAATTTGATTATTAAATATAGAAGTCTTTTGGTGGAGTTTTGGAATTTTCTATGTAGAGTATCATGTCATCTGCAAATAAAGATAATTTAACTTCTTCCTTTCCTATCCTTATTCCTTCTATTTCTCTCTGCTGTCTAATTGATCTGGCTAGTGTTTCCAGAACTATATTGAATAGGAGTGGTGATAGTGGACATCCTTGTCTTGTTCTTGATTTTTGAGTAAAAGCTTTCAGTTTTTGTCTATTAGAATGATGTAGGCTATTGGTTCATCATAGTTTTTTTTATCAGATCAATGTAAAGACCACCTGTTCCAATTTTCTATTTTTTTCCATTTTATTCATGAATGGGTGTTGGACTTGTCAAATGATTTTTCTGCATCTATTCAGATGATGATGTGGTTTTTGTCCCTGGCTCTGTTAATATTGTGTATCAAATTTACTGATATACATATATTGCACCATTCCTCCATCCCTGAGACAAATCCTATTTGCTCATAATATATAATCTTAATTATTTGTTGCATTCTGCTTGCCAGTACTGTATCTTAGTGAGGATTTTTGTGTCCTTGTTTATTAGAGAGATTGGCCTGTAGTTCTCTTTTTTTGGTTGGATCCTTCTCTGGCTTTGGTATTATGGTGATACTTGCTTTTAGGAATGAATTTGGGAGTATTGCTTCCCTTTCAGCTTCATTAAAGTGTTTGAGGAGTAGTGGCATTAGATCTTCTCTAATTTTCTTTTAGAATTCAGCAGTAAATAAGTCAGGACCTGAGCTATTCTTTGGTGGTAGATATTTTAAATTTTATTTTAAAGACAATAAAACAAACAAAACAGAACAAAGCAAATCAGAATAGAACAACGCAAGCAACACAGGACTTCAAAGCAAGACAATAGGAAATCAATAGTGGTTGCCATAATGTCTCTTGTTTCCTTTGAAATAGTTGTCCATATCTTCACACACAATAAAATCAAACAGAATAAAATAGTAATAAGCCAATCAAGACAAAAGAATGAAAACATTACAGGACTTCAAAACAAGACAATAGGAAATTAATGATGGCCACCATGTCTCTTGTCTTTTTCAAAATAGTTGTCTATACTTTCACACATAATGAAAGCAAATAATAGAAAACAGACTAAAACCAATCAAAACAAAAGAGTGAAAGCATTACAGGACTTCAAAACAAGATAATATGAAATGAACAGTGTTTTCTGTAATGTCTCTTGTTTTCTTCAAAATAGCTGTCTATGCCTTCACACATAATAAAATCAAATAAAACACAACAGAATAAAATCAATCAAGACAAAGAATAAAAAGAATAAAAGCATTATAAGAATTCAAAACAAGATGACAAGGAATCAACAATGGCTACAATAATGTCTCATTTTCTTCAAAAAAGCTGTTCATACCATCACATATAACAAAATCAAAGAAAACAAAATAGAATAAAATGAATTAAACAAAAAATGAAAGCATTGTAAGACTTCAAAACAAGATAATAGGAAACCAACAATGGTTACCATAATACATCCTGTTATCTTCAAAGTAGCTGCCCATACCATCAGACACAGTAAAACCTAACAAAACAAGACAGAACAAAACCAAATCTAACAAAACTATGAAAATAATATAAGAGTTCAAGACAAGACAATAAAAAATTAACAGTGGTTACCACCTTCCCCTGCTAGGTGTTTCCTCTCCTATCACTTTCATAATATCTACTGTGTTTTTTGGATCCCACTAACTCCTTCTGCTTTTTATGCTAGGGTTCATTCATGAGTTCAAACCATTTTACCCATGAACATGACCTTCGATTGCATCCATTTACCTACAAGAGCTTCAAGATTGTCCTATTTTATAGCTGGGCAATTTTCCATTGTATGAAAATACTGTGTCTTTCTTATCCATTCTGTGGCTGATGGGCAAGTTACCCTTTTTTGTTCTGGTCTCCTGTCACATGGAACAATTGTTTTCTCTTTTGATTTTCAGTCTATGAATTTTTTTGAGTTAATTGTGTTTCTTGTATACAATATATTGATGGATCTTGTTTCTTGATCCACTCTCCCTGTGTTTCTTTTTATTGCTGAATTGAGGCCATCTACATTAATGGTTACAACCAGCATACATTGGTTCATCTCTGCCATGCTATCCTCCTGTTGTTGGCCCTTCACTTTTCCCCTTCAGTCTGTTGTCTGTCCTGTTTGGCGATCCTCCTCTGCTGCTGTTCCTGGAACCATAGTCATCTTTATCTCTCTCTAGAATATCCTTCAGCACTCAATGTATGGTTGGTTTGGTGGTCATGAATTCCTTCAATGGTTTTTTTTATCATGGAAGTACCTTATTTTTCCATCAATTTTGAAAGATAGCTTTGCAGGGTACATCAATCTGGGTTGGAAGTTGTTTTCTTTCAGGATTTGAAACACTTCACTCCAAACTCTTCTTGACTTGATAGTTTGTGTTGAGAAGTCTGCCATGATTGGTTTTCCATTATAGGTGATCTGTTTCTTTCTCTAACAGCTTTTAATATTCTGTTCTTGTGCTGAATTTCTGAAATCTTGATTATTATATGTCTGGGTGTAGATTTACTTTGGTTATGGCTAGCTGGAGCTTTATATGCCTTGCTTATCTGTATGCCAGATCCTTTTTCTACGTTTGGGAAATTTTCTGCTACTACTTCTGCAAATAGCCTTTTTATTTTGTTTGTTTTGACCCCTGCTTCTTCACTGATACTTATCACTCTTAAATTATTATTATTTTTTGCATCATCTGCAGCCATTGAATTGTTATTTCCTGGTTCCTTGTTATTTTTAGGAGATCTTTCCTTTCATGATCACTAGCTGTGATCCTGTCTTCAAGGTCTGAAAGTCTATCTTCAGTTTCTTTCAAGCTGTTTTGCCAACTTTTGATTGACTTTAATTTTGTGGATATCTCTTTGAATCTGTTTCATGCATTGTATTTCCTTTCTATATTGTTCACTGAAGATTTCCATCATTTTCCTATGCTCTTTTTAATCTATGTCTTCTTTAGATATGCTCAGCAAATCTTTCATCATGTTTGTGATTTCTTCTTTTTACCTGAGACATTATTTCTGATCTGATTATTATTACAGTTTCATGAAGTCATTTCTTTACTTCAGTTGCTGTACTCTCAGAGATTTCAGGTGTGTGACTTCTACTTTCTTCCATATCTCCCATATTTGTTCTGTGTGAGCCGGAGGTCTGAGATTACTTTTTGCTCCTTCATCTTGACATTCTCCTGGATTCCTCCCAACAAGCTGAATGTGGGGCCCCAGGTACTTTCCACATTGGCTGCCCCTCTGTGGTGTAGGGGAATGGAATAGACACCTGAGTTTCTCTGACCTCAGGTTCCCAGGGAGGTAGCAGGGCATGGGGTGGGCTCCTCCAGACACCTGCAGCTATACTGGGGCTTCCCCTATGGCCAGGAGTGCCTGGTGGTGGTGGTGCTTCTCTCAACCTGTGTGTCTACACTGGGAGCCCCCTAATAGTGGTAGGCACACAAGGGTGTGTTTGTCTGGTTTTCCCAGTGGACAATGGCTGCCCAAAGGAAAGCAAGGGTCTCCAGTAGTGGCCTGTGGTTGCATGGGGCTTACCTGGCTGCATGTCCCCCTGCTCATGCTGGCTGCCCATGGGAAGCAAGCCTTCTGACAGCTGCAGCCAGCAGGCATAGGCAGGTCTGGCTGGTTCTCTCTGCCCATGCTGGCTGTCCCTGAGAAACAAGCCTTCCAATGGTGGGGGCTGGCAGTTGGAGGTGGATCTGACTGGTTTTCTCTGCTTGTACTGGTTGCCCATGGGAAGCAAGCCTTCTGATGGCAGGGGCCAGTAGGTAAAGTCAGATCTGGCTGGCTCTCTCTGCCCATGCTGGCTGGCCACAGGACTGGTGGTAGATTTTTAATTGCATCTACAATTTCATTGACTGATATTAGCTTATTTAGAATTTTTATATTTTCTTGATTCAGCTTTGGTAATTCATACATATCTAGGAATCTGTTCATTTGTTCTGCGTTTTCCATTTTATTAAAATATAAGTTCTTGAGGTAGGTATTGATGTTCTTTGGATTTCTGCAGGATTTGTTGTGATTTCACCCTTTTCATTCCTAATTGCATGGATTTTAATCTTTCTTTCTTTTGATAAGGTTGTCTAAGGATTTGTCGATTTTATTTAATCTTTCAAAGAGCAAACTCTTTATTGATTCTTTGTATGATTTTCTTAGTCTCATTTGCATTAATATCTTCTTTGATTTTTATAATTTCTTTCCTTTTATGAGCTTTGGGGCTTATGAGCTTTGCTCTTCTTTTTCTAGTACCTTGATATTCAACTTTAGATTGCTTATTTGAGCTCGCTGTTTTTATGATATGGTGATTAAACACTATAAATTTCTCTCATAGGATTGATTTCATTGGGTTCTGTAATTCTGTTATATTGTATTGACAATATCTTTTAGTTGTAAAAACTGTCTAATTTCTTCTTTAATTTCATCTGTGATCCATTGGTTGTATGGAAAGGCATTATTTAATTTCTAGGGATTTATGAAGTTCTTGTGATTTCTTTTGCCATTGATTTTCAGTTTTATTGCATCAAGGCCTGATAATATGCATGGGATAATTTCAATTCCTTTGCATTTACTTAAGTATATTCTATGAGCAAGTGTGTGGTCTACTTTGGAGAACATTTCATGTGCAGCTGAGAATGTGTATTCTCATGTTGTGGAGTGTACCACTCTGTAGACATCTACTAAGTCCATTTGTTCAAAAGTTTGGCTGAGTTCTAATATTTCGTTGCTAATTTTTTGTCTAGTTGATTGTCTCTTTGTGAAAGTGGGGTATTTAGATCCCCAATACAATTGTATTAGTGATTATTTGATTTTTCATGTCTGTTAATATTTGTTTTATATTGTTGGGTGCATCGATATTTGGTGCATATATATTTACTATTGTTATCTATTGCTCTTGGTTTGTTCCCTTTATAAGGATGTAGTGATTTTGTCTCTTAATTAGTCTTGGTTTAAAAATCCACTTTCTGCAAACATAAGAGCTATCCCTGATTTTTTTTGGTACAGCTTCCTGTTGCACAGAATATTGTTTCCATCCTTTGACTTTCAGTCTATGAATTTCTTTTTGAATTAAATGTGTTTCCTGTATGCAGCATATTGTTGGATCTTGCTTCTTGATCCTTTCTGCCAGTCTGCTTTTTTTTTTGGTTGGTGAATATGAAACCATTAATATTGATGATTGTAACTGGTACGTATTGACTTATCTTTGTCGTGTTATTTTCTTATTTCGACTCCCTTTTACTCCCTCTGTTTAACTGTTTTGCCTGGTGGGTCCTTGTGTTGGGGTTTGTGGAGTTGTAGTCCTTGTTATATATTTGTAGAATGTCCTTCAGAATATTTTCGAGTGCTGGTTTGGTGTTCATGAATTTCTTCAGGTGTTCATTGTTATGGAAGTATCCTATTTCTCCATCAATTTTGAAAGAGATTTGCAGGGTACATCAATCTGGGTTGGAGATTGTTTTCCTTTAGGACTTGAAATGCTTTACTTCAACCTCTGCTTGACTCAAGGGTCTTATTGAGAAGTCAGCTCTGATTCTGATGGGCTTTCCTTTATATGCGATCTGTTTCTTTTGTCTAACAGTTTTTTTTTTGTTGTTGTTGGATCTTTTTGAGACAAGGTCTCACTATGCAGGTCAGGCATAGTGAACTCACTTTGTAGCCCAGGATGGTCTTGAACTTGCAGTGATTTTCCTGCCTCACCCTCCTGAGTGATGGGATTACAGGCATGTGCCACTATGCCTGGATTCTAATAGTTTTTAATGTTCTGTTCTTTTGTTGAATTCCTGGAATCTTGAGTAGTACATGGCTTTGTGCAAATTTTTTTGTTTTGATCTTGGCTAATTGGTGTTCTGTATGCTTCACTTATCTATGTTAAGTTTTTTTTTCCAAGCTTGGGGAGTATTCTGCCTTTACTCTTTGAAAAGTTACTTTTTGTCATTTGTGCTATCTCCTGCTTTTTCATTTACTCTGATCATTCTTATGTTATTTTTCTTTGCATCATATAGCAGATGTGGGATTAATTTTTTATAGTTTCTTGGTATTTTAATGAAATATTTTTATGATCACTAACTGCAATCTTATCTTCTAGATATGATATTTTCTACTCACTTTGTCTCATTCTGTTGCATTAGTTTCAATAATCTCCTGGATATCTTCTTGAATCTGCTTCATGGGCTCCATTTATTTCCTTTGTTGAGCATTCATGGTTTCCATTATTTTCCTAAGTTCCTTTTATTTTTAAATCTGTAACTACTCTCACTAATCATGTCATTCATTATGGCCATCATTTCTGTAGTTATCTGAGAGATTATTTGTGACTTGATTTTTTTCTAGAGTCTCATACATCTACTTTGTTACTTCCACTGTTACCGTTTTGAAGAGTTGAGGTGTGTGTCTTTGGAATTGTTTCACCTCATTTTCCCCTGTTTGTCTTTGGTGAGCTGGAAGTCTAGGGTTGCATCTTGCTTCTGTGTGTTCTCATTTTATATTTGTTTTTAGTTTAATTCCTGCGTTGATGCTTGTAAATTGTTTATGGAGGTAGATTTATTGCTAGTATCAAGAAACTCTAGGAAATGAATACCTCTCAGAGATGTCTTCCAGATGTGGCTTTTTTTGTCTGAGTCTGTGGCAAGATCCTACCTCTTCAAAGAGCTTCTGTAAATCAGGGCAAAAATGTTTAAAAAAGAAGACATAACCAAAAAGCCTTGACCACTTCACTTATAAAGCACCTTCAGGCATGATACTGCTTTTCAGGATACCTCTGGATATGCTGAAGCTAAAAAGAGAGAAGAATCCTTCTGCTGTGTTGAAGAGAATTTCTGGGTGGTCTAAGGAACTCTTAGGAAAACAGAGCATTTGAATTTGTGGTGAATTTGGTTGACAGACATGCAAGCCTTGTGTTTAGCCTTTTTATATGTCTTCTTGTGTTACAATGGTTTAAAAGTTAAAAATATATCTCCAAGAATCTATTTCAATTGAGGCTGTGGAAAAAACCTGTGTGCTACACTTAAGAAAGATTTAGACATGAGGAAATGGTGGTAGCAACTTATTTTCTGGATGGAACTTCTGCACTGTGTTCCTAACTTCGCCATTTCCAATGTTGGCTTCTGACAGGCCAGATTTTATTAGAGCTTTATAAACATTTGATTCCCCACATTAAATTTGAATTTCTTAAGAATACTGAGTCTGTTTATTGGACTAAATATTGGCCGATGAGAATTTGAGTTGGCAATTTTGGCTGGTTTGAATTTGAAGTTAGACATATTTTGTCACTACTGGAAAATTGGATACTGTAGTCAGTGGCATGCAAGCAAAAGAGTTCCTCAAATTTATCATATGGCAACCCCAGGCAAGACTTTGGCAGGCAGGGGTTTATTTGGAGACTGTCATGGTAGGAAAGAAGTATATGAAGACTATAGACCATACGGCTGCAATCTGAAGAAGTTGCAGGGCTGTTATGAATGAAATATCTCAAGGGCAGCTAAGTTACAACCTAAGCTGAATACACAGCCCTACTAAGTTTTCCTGTGGTTTAAACATTGATTGGTTGGCAAAGTTTGGAGCACTAGAATTCTTCTAAGAATTTACAAGTGGCCATTCACTGCTATGTAAGCATTTGGGCACAAGGTTTTGGTAATTTTTCCCTTGATGTTTTCAAAAGTTTGGAGTTTACTTAGGACTGAATATTTGTGTCTGTTAAATACTTGTATGTCAAATCCCTAATTTTAATTTAGAGATGTGACCTTTAAGAAACTAATTAAGGTTACTTGAGGGTTTAAGAATGGGACTCTTATCTGATATATAGAGAGAATAGAGCTGTCTTTGTCTTTCTCCAGCAGTCTATACTAGATGGGCTCTAGTGAGGACACAGTGAAAACACGACTATCTACAAGTAGAAAGAGAGCTATCACCAGAGATTTACCACACTGGCAACCTGATTTGAAGTTTTAGCCTCTATAGCTTGAAAAAATAAATTTCTCATGTTTAAGGAACCGAATTTAATGCTATTTTGTTGTGGGAGTCTGAGTTCACTAATACAGGGACACGCCTCAGAACTGCAGCAGCATAAAGAGTTGGGTCAATGCTCTTAAATGCGAATGTATCATTTCGCTGAAATTGTATATGTACTTGACCATAACCCTTTTCTGTACAACTTTATGTAAAGTCATTCTACTTCAAGGAATTAGCCTTGGGCAAATTAATTCCTATAGTTTCCTTGGCTGAACTCAGTGCTGGTAACCACCAGCTAAAGTTGGCTTACCCATAACCTGTACAAGAAGAAAAGCAAAGACTTTGAGTGATGACAATATTACAATGCATTATTACCTTTTCTTAATTGTATCTTCTCAAAGGGTTTAAAGGAAGTTATCTTCCAATAAAATTGAGAAATGCATTGGAAAAGGTAGTGACATTCTTAAAAAGTACATTAGTAGATATATTAGTTTGTTGGGTTGTTGTAATAAAATTCTACAGGTTAGATGGCTTACACTACAGATATCTATTTTCTTGCAGTTCTGTAGGTGACAGATTCAGGATCAATGTGTCTGGTTTCTTCTGAGGACTCTTCTAGTCTGTGGATGGCCATTTTACTGTTCCTCATATAGCATTTTCCCTGTGCTTGCATATTCAATTCTTCATTTAGGAGTACCTGTCAGATTGGATTAAGGCCCATCCTAATGGATTCATTTATAACTAATCATTCCAATAATGGCCTTACTCCAAATATAGTCACAGGCTGAGGTACTGAAGGTTAGGGCTTCAGCAGGAATTTTTGAGGTACACAAATCAGTTTATATCACTGGATATCTTCTGGAGACAGAGATAAAGATGAAAGATGCAGCTATTTAAATCTGTGATTTAAATAGATGTCATAGGATCCAAAAGAGTCAGAAATTGAGTGATAATTGCCAGAAGAAAGAAGAGCCTTGTTAACCTCATCGTGAACTGAGCAAGGATAATAATCAAAATGTTTTGACTGCTAAGATTTTTGTGAGGTCCAATGATAGCTCCCATGTTAAATCAAATAAATGGGTAGTCAGGACCCTATTTGAGCTTTATAACAAAAATAAATGAAACACAATCTTTAGTTTTAGTGAATAAGAACTGACTTCAGGGAACATAATGTAGAATCAAGGCCCTTTGTCCAAACCCCAGATGTCAGAGAATTCTCATACTCATAGTCTCTTGCTTCAAAAGGTGACTGCATTCTTTTGAAAAAATGGTTGCAATACTCTTCCAAGGGTTTAGCGAGTCTTTTTTTCTAGACTTTCCTAAGTGATTTGTCATTTATCAAGACACTTGAATATTGGAAAGAAGAATTTAGTTTTAAAACTAGTCCTTTTGAGGATTATTTATAGTGTCTAACACAATGATAATTCCTAACGATCTGGATAACCTTTGCTGTCTTGACTCAGGTCATGACAGGGCCTTACTGAGGATCACACACTTAATGGACTGAGTCTGATTTTGGCAGTAAGGGCTAAGTAAGGACAACTGGAACCCATTCTGCCTTACAAAGTAGTAAATCAACAGTGGTTCTTTAGCTCTGAGGGAGAGAATATCAGAGATTAGTACCACCACTAAAAATGGACCATGTATGGATTTGCTTTATAGAATGACAGAACATTATTTTAAACTTAATCCAATGATAATTCTAACTGGTCTCTTTGCTGGAGGCAAAAAAATCTGCTGGCTTCCTACTTGTGGCTTTAATTCTAGTAAGTACTTTTTCTCTCTTTCCTCCAAATTAAGGACAAGAGCAAGGGTACACTTATTTCAAGGATAGGTTACCTTTCTGGTTCTCTGTCATAATTTACTTCACAGGCATTTTATCACCGCCCCATAGCATATTGGTACTTGTTAATGACATTGAACTGATAGAGTCTGATGAACGAAATAGCAGATATTCTAGGTCAGTATTTCTCAAACAAGCCTGGATGACAGACCTGTTTAAATTTTTTTCCAATTGATTCAGACCAACAATTATTATTTTTTATGGTACCAAGAATAAAACTCATGACCTTGTGCTTGCCAGGCAGGTGCTGTGGTGCTGAGCTATATCCCCAGCCTGAGACCAACAATTTTATAAATTAGAATAAAATAAGTAGTTAAATAATTTTATAAGTAATTTTATGATTATATAAGTAATAAAAATTAAAAACAAACTAAAAGTCACTGAAAACATAAATCAAATTATTTTATTTGATTCTATCTGATTACTATAAGCATTTCCACAGAGCAGCACAATTATGTGGACTATTTGGTTAGTCATAATTTATATGCACTTTAAGCTCTACATTTGCAGAATTCCAGTTAAAATCTGTATAAACTTAGTGTTCTATTACTTTAGGAAAAGTTTTGAAAATGCAGTGATATTTGATATGTTAAAGTAGACTCACTGAGAGCAAAAGATAAATTGATATGTGTTTTAATTCCTGCCACACACACATGCCGCGTCCTTCTCTAGCCATGTTCTGTTGACAAGGTCCAAACATGGAAGAAGATAGATCTTCAAGGAGGACGTCTTCTAAGAAAAGGCCGCAGCATAAAAATTGGCTTTGCGGGAATGGGTTAACATTTCTGGGGAACTATGTTAACTTGTGATCTGATCCAGTTTGGAGGATTTCTTCTATTTTCTTTCCGGTGCA
>RJWM01029396.1:0-24304 GCA_004363535.1 Dasyprocta punctata
CAAGTGAATGAATTCTGTTTTCAAATGCCAGGAAATTTGCTCATTAATTGATTAAATTCTGAGAAATGAAGTAAAAGTAAATAAAAAACCAGATTCTTACACATCTTAACCCTGACCCTATATATCTTTTGCCTAGAAAAAGGCAAGGTAAAGAAGAAATCAGTGGTGAAAAGAAGACTAAAAAGTGCCCAATTGCTTGAACATTGAAACAGATCGCTTTAAATAATACTTGAATTAGTGAGGAAAAACTAATATACAACTAATATATAAGTAATATAAAAAAATTTTTTTAACAGTGAAAATCTCCCAAATAATGGAGAAGAGAACCTGAAACTCTGATCACAGTTTAAAAAGAAAAAGTGAAACATCACAGACTAGCTCTGCTTCACTTAGAACAGAAATCTAAAAGAAAGCAGGAAAATGAAAATAATTTGGCTAAGAATAGAAAAACCAAACTGAAGTAAAACCAATGAAGTTGAGAAATAAAACCAAGGGTTTTTGAAAAATAAGAAAACTGATAACCAGTTTCCTAAATTAAAAATAAAACATACCCTAGTAAGCTGGGTGTGGAAATGACCAAAGACAACTGAAGGAAAATCAGTGTTCAAATTAGGGTAAGTTTGCCTTCAGCCATAGCTAATAAAACAATGTTGAAATGTAAGATTTACTAACAAAAATTAAAGTCCTTAAAATGATTCAGTAAGAGAGAAACAAAAAAATTAATAGAGAAATAAGGAAAATAACTAAAGAACTACCCTAAAAGGCTCCTAACTCAATATAAATTGTTTTCAATCAAATCTTTCAAAGAGCAAATGTCCTTTCATTATGTAAATGTTTGCTTAATATTGGCCTCACTTTTGCTTATGAGTTGAAACAAGTAACTATGCAAGTGATAGGGTTAATTACATGTATGTATATGGATACAAAAACTTCAGTAAGATCTCTTTTAATAGGCCACAACTAGAACAAACACAAATACTTCAGTTCTGAGGCCAGGTAGCTTTCCACACCAACAAAGCAACATATGGGGGTAATAGACAGAAAACATGGCAAGGAAAGGGAACCACTGCTCCTCCTTTAACTGTCTGAAAGGTGTTTAGTAAAGTTTATCACTTTTTCTTCTTTACCATTCTTTAAAGTAGTTAACCAGGGATTTTCTCCCAAAACACAACCCTGTGCTTTCCTCCCTGTCATATTTCAGTTATTCCTTTGAGGATGGGAAGCTTACGACAAATCTCTCATCACTAGTCTCAATTTAAGAATTTTGTCATTATTTACCAGAGAGAGAGAGAGAGACAGAGAAACAGAGAGAGAGAGAGAGAGAGAGAGAGAGAGAGAGAGAGAAAACAAAAAATAAAAATAAAAATATTGTCTGCAGTTAGCTAAGCTATTTACCATCAAGAGAATCCTCAACTTACTCAACTTTTAAATAAAGACAAGACTTCTACCTCACAGGATTATATATGGATTAAAACAGAACATATGCCAAAGTTCTTTTAACACATTCATGCCAGGGCTGTAATTCATATGTCTTCCTGCTGGGTGGCTCTGAACCACCGGTGGTACCTGAAAGACTGTCCCATCGGCTAGCAAGGGACAGTCCCATTGGGTGATACAAGTCACCAGATGGGCCAGTCATGCATGTACCACACTGATGATTCAAGCCAGCAGGGACATGTTAAAGCTATGATGTCCTATGTCAACAGAAGGGTGGTTATTGCATATAAAAAATTTCAACCATTGATTTATCCATTCACCTATCAATGTACACATATATCTATTCATCCAACCACGTCTCCATCCATCCATCCATCCATCCATCCATCCATCCATCCATCCAACCATGGAGCCATCCATCCTCCTATCCATTCATCTATTAATCCTGTTTCAGGTCTTGCAGCAAGAGGCAAACACAGGGGTGAGAAAAAGAGGCCAAAGACCCTGCTTTCAACAAGCTTCTGGTCAAGTGGAGGAAATGACATCAACCAAGAGTGTAATCCAAACAGACAACCCTGCACTCTGTTATGAATAAAGCAAGTGGTAAAGGGAAGCATGCAGCAGTGCTGAGTGTTCAGGGAGACCTTCCTGAGGGTGTCGTAGGGGCTAAGGTTTGGAAGCTGTCTTCATGACTGCGAGGGTGTGTCCAGGGCTGAGGAGGCAGGCTTGCTTTTCTCCTGGCTAGGTGGGGTCCACCAGCTGGACAGTCTGGGCTGCCCCTGCTTTTGGACATTTTGGGGTTTCTGCTCCCTCAAGTTTCTACTTCTTAAAAATAGCAGCCTTTGAGCACATTTGTGGTGATCATTATTTATTTCTTTTGAACTATGTTCTCAGAAGTATTATTCAGAAAGGAAATATCACATTCAGAACAGCTCACTGGGAGAAACAAAATGATAGCTCCTGTCACATGATGTCAATTATTTTTGCACACATGGAACCAGTTTCAGTGCCAGGAGCACGACACTGGTACTCACTGAACCACGACCCTGCCAAGTGTTTTACTCCGCACCTCTATTTATCTTTGCTAGTTTAATAGGTGTGTAACAATACTTTCAAGTTGTCTGAATTTGAATTTCTGCAATCGTCAATGAGGTTGTCTATGTTTCTATGCCAGGATTTGCTGTATCTTCTCACATGGACATTGACTGTTTATTTCTCTGTTTCTTACCCAGTGGAATTTGTGAACACCCTGATGGCCCAGGTGTGCATCTGGTCTGGCTGCTGTTCAGTCCCAAGCATCTATGGGGTGATCCACTAACCCTGGCTGAATGAATCCCAACTATCAATTCACATATGCTTGCATTGATGATTTATTTTGGATCTATGGCTTTGCCACCTCTTTTCAAATATTTTCATTTTTTGAGTTAGGATCTCGCTAAATTGCCTGGGCTGATCTTTCTTTCTTTTCTTCTCTTTTTTTTTGGTCAGTACCAAGGATTGAACTCACAACCTCACTCCTGCCAGGAAGGTGCTTAAGCCACTGAGCCAAATTCCCAGCCCTACTTTTTTTGAGGCAGGGATGCACTATGTAGTTCAGGCTGGCCTTGCTCACGTAGTCCAAGCTGGCCTTGAACTCACAACGCTCCACCTACCTCAGCCTCCTGAGTGCTGGAATTGAAGGCCTGGGCTGCTCTTAAATGCATGGCTCAAGCTATCTTCCCACCTTGACCTTCTAAGTAGCTGGAACTATAGGTGCCTGTCACCATTCCTGGCTTACTGCCTTTCTCTCTTATATTTTTAAAAAAATATATTTTAGTACAAACCATTTTGCTTTTTTGTTTTTCAGTACTGAAAACTGAACCTAAGGTTCACAAGTTCTCTATCATGCTAAGCAAGTTCTCTATCACCAACATATATTCCCAGATGTAATTTTTTTACTTTTAATTTTGACATGGGGGGGGGTCTCACTAAGTCACCCAGGCTCATAACCCTCCTGCCTCAAGTCTCCTGAGTAGCTAGGATTACGGGTATGTGCCATTACATATCACTTAGCTTTACTATTTAAATACATTCACAATTTCTCATTATATTTATATTTGGAAGTATATTTTTAAAATTTATAAATGCAATGATCACACTTTTATAACTGAAATAACTGTTTTAAAATACATATCGATAATGACATATAGACAAAGATAGATACATGGATATATATATTCTGATTATTTCCAATACTTAATGTCAGGCTGGCTTGAATATATCTGCATCATGATTACTATAAATCTCTATGCTAATATTCAACAGTTCCAACAACATTTAATTTTTTTTACTCATTTATTTTCTTATTTTCTAATTTGTCAAATAAGTTCAAATAGTCTCACTATTTCTACATGCTTATTTCATTATTCATATTCTATACCTTTAACTGAATATGAATGGTTTATAAAATTGCAGATTTATACTCTGACTCAGAATCTAGTCGGACAAGATGAATACCTATGTGAAAGATTCAGGATTTGGAAACCAAGAAAATACACACATGGGTGTAACATACGTGTAGATACAGTTGCCACTTTTATCACTGGGGTATATGCTTCTTGCCTGAAACCACAGATAGTACTGAACCCTATACTGTGTGTATTTGGCTTTTTCCTATGTCTATGATATAAATTTAATTTTTAAATTAGGCACAGAGATTAACAACAAAAAGAAAAGAGTAATTAAAACAAAACACTATAATAAAAGTTATATGAATGTTATCTCTCTCACAATGTCTTTTTGTTTAACTGAATTGCCAGCATGAATACTATTAAACTTTTGGGCCATAATTAAGTAGAACAAGGGCTACTTGAACACAAGCTTGTGAATCCTGACAGTCCATTGGGTAGGCAGTGTATACGATGTGGATACACTGGTCAAGGGCATGATTCACATCCTGGGTAACATGGAACAGGATAGAACACTGTGAGATTTCACCATGATACTCAGAATGGTATGCAGTTTCACAACTTAAATGTTAGGATTTTTTTCTAGAAATTTCCATTGGATACATTTGAACCAAGGCTACTGATGGAAAAATGAAATCACGGGACATGAAGCCTCAGATAATGAAGGACCACTGTAATGAACTGAAATCCTCACAAGAGCACAAGAAAAGCAGAACTGCTGGACAGGTGCATGGCACGGGCCTGAGTTTGCTTTTGTTGCTGTCAGAGTGTGGCTGAGGGCCTTTTCCTCCTTTTACCTGTCGTGAAAAAGCCAGGTCACGGGGACTCAGTCTGCTCCCTAGTCTGCCACTTACCCGTGAGCCTACCTGGTCCAACTTTAGTCTGGGGAAAGTTGGCTTCCACCCTACAAAATGAAACAGCACCACTGAGATGGTGGCGCTGAATGTGGAAATGCTCTGCGAAGCATCAAGCTCTGGAATAAAACCTTTTGCACCAAATGTGAGGCCTTTTCTAGGGCAAGAGTGGCCCCAGAGACCTCAAGTGTCCCTCAGGAATGGCAACCAGCTGCTGGCCATCAGGCGCACTGGTGAGCAGGCTGCCTTAACTAAGCCGACACCGTCGGCACCTCCCGTAGGCGCTGGCAAGGGCAGACGGGCCTCCTTTGCTGCTTTCGACCCTTTCTGAGCAAATACAAATGCTCTGGTCCACAGGTGAAGGAAATATGTGAACAGGGTGTTTGCGTATGGGCACCGATGTAGGGACATGGACGGTAGCCACCCAGAACTTGTAAGCTACAAAAGCCAGACCCCATCCCCAAAGGAATAACAATAATAATAAATGTAAGTGCCCTCCATCTTTAGGTTTGCTGCCAGATTTGAAAGAGGAAATTAACAATTTCCCCATTGGCTTGTTTCAAAATTAATTTCAGCTCTTGTTTATTTCCAATATTTAAAGCAGCCCCAGTGAGTCCGCCTGCCTGGCCCCCTAATAGCTGAATGTCATGGTTATTCCAGGGATGAATGTCATGGTTATTCCAGGAACTGACTAAGTCTTTCTTGGCATTTCTGCGTTTTCCTACTCCTTTCTGGGTGTCAAAGCAATAAGTTATTCTTATTTTTTTGTGTGTGTGGCAACGCAGAGACACTGACAGGATGTTCCTTACGAACACAGGCTGTTTCATTAGACGTTCAGGCAAGAGTCGGGTGGTTTTAAGAGGACCACTGTGGAGCCAGAGAAATGACTTTGCCAGATCTGGCTTGGCTTTACTTTTGTTCTTCCAAAAGTGCATCCAACCAGACCAGACCAGACCATGTGGCTTGGTTCTGGAACTTTCCTTATCCAAACACCAATGAAACCCAAGGAGCCAGCTGAGACCCATGGAAAATGAACGCAGGCTTCTGTGCAGCACTGCGATTGTCAGCAGAGGTGGATTCTAGCAGTCCGAGGATCAGGTGATGCCCGACCTGGGAACACGCATGGGGGTCACTGTAACTGAACCAGCCACGGCTTCCACTGGGGCAGCAATGACATTAAAAAATAGGTAGCTGGGCAGGCAGAGCAGAAACACACACAGAACAACATGGCGACACAGGACAGTGACCCTAAAATGTCACTGTGTGGCTCTATAGACTGGCTGCACTGGTGCTGTAATCAACACAGGTCACCTAAGCCACGGTGTGACTGCTGCCTCACAAGGTCGCTGCTATGAACGTCAGGACGTCAAGGGCATCTCTAGCCCCTGTACACTGTCAACAAAGCACTCTCCTAATGCCTGTCACTAAGAATTCAATATCTGGAACCAGAAGTGTCAGTTCAGTCCCATAGCATACCTGGCAAAGTGGCAGACTTACCTCTGGCTCCCAAACCATTGTCCCCCCGTGCTGGGTCCTTCTGGGCCGACCCATCTCTCCTCTCTCAGGCCAGCAGCAGAGGGAGCGTGCAGTTATAGGTTAGAGATCACAGGGCAGCAGGGCACACCCACGCCCAGGCCCTGGCCTTTGGAATTCACTTGAATCACAAAAATAACACCTGCTTTGGGGAAGCACAAGGAGCCCTTATGACTCATGCTGCGGTGAAATTTCATTTCCTTTTCTGTTTAGGCCCACGAGAACCAAGGAGAGGAAAAGCAACATTGTCTTTTCACTGGCAAAATGCAATCATTGCTTCTGTGTCCTTGCCAACCTTGGCACATGAAGCTGGAGTCACCCCACAAGAAAGATCAGAGACGCCGACCATTTCTGCTCTTAACTCCAGGCCAAGAAAATCAAAGCCACTGGCTCTCAAACTTGCGTACATGCTGGCATCACCTGGGTAATTTTTAAAAACTCTTGATGCCTGGTCCCACCCAGAGGTTTGGATTTAATCAGTAAAGGGGAGGTGGCTTGAGTGTTGAGATTTTAAAATTTCTGGGCATTTCAACAGGCAGAAAATCACTTGTCTACATGAAACCTGGGATCCACGGATCAGGAACTGAGAAATGAGGAAAGCTCTGCTTTCAGGAGACATAGGTGTTCTCCTTACCTGGTATCCCTGCTCTCTAGTATTTATTGTCTTTGGATAAGGGACATAATGTCTTTGTACCTCCATATTTTCATCCGTAAAACACACTGTGTTTCCTGTAGTGCTTACCGAGGTGCTGTGAGGATCAAATGCAGTAAGAAAAGGCTGAGAAAAACACCAAGAACTACATAAATGCAAGGGTTGCATGATCATTATTTCCTTTGGCAATGTGAGGCTGGTAACAATAAAATCAGTATTTATTATGCTCTTACACTATGCCAGATCCTGTATTAAGTGCAGTGTCGTCCATGGTGGACATTGTAATTCTCTTTGTTTCAAAGCTCAGAAAACCAACCAAGACACAGGAAGATAACAAGGTACAGAAAGTAGAATATCAATATTCTTTAGCAACAAGGAGACTTGGAAGAGTAAGGGAAGGGTCAAAGGAAGTAGCAGTAAGTACTAAAAAGGATGGAAAGACCAGACCAATATGGCATTTCTCCAACAAATGTGAAGTGGGTGGATTCTTTCAAAAGACACACCGATAGGATTAAAAACTGGATGCTCTATATGAGACAGAAAAAGACTGATAATAAAGGTCTGAAAAAATGTGTTTAAGGTAGATGCAAAGAAAAAGAGAGGACACAGCCATGTGAAGAACAGACAGCTCCCAGGACAGGGAACCAGTAGGACCGAAGTAACAATTTGCTATATTGAAGATAGGTGACTCTAGGTCACAAAGCCCTCACCAGTGTATGTGAAGCAAAACCAAGTGTGTGAATCAGTAGAAATAGGAAGCCACAGTATACTTTCCTAATAAAAACTCTAGCAAAAATGAATACATGGAAACTACCTAAATTTAACCAGTATCCCCGTACCAAAAACCTACGGCAAAGGCTCTTAAATTGCTGACACCGAGACCTTTAAGATCAGGAACAAGATAGACACATCTGCTATTATTATGACTGTTCAACTTTTAAAATTTCCAGTGATACACAAGAAGACACGGAATACAAATATTGAAAGAGGCAAACTATTTTTGAACTTGCAGATGACTTGATCATATTGCTTAGTGTCTCAGGGAACTTCACTGAAAACTAGCAGAATTAATAAGGGCAATTGTTAAGTGGACCATTGAAACATAAATGATGATATAACTCATCTTCACAGCAGTAACGCCAGGTTAGAAGTAGCAGTGGGAAAGATTACATCTATATCTATTTAATTCAAATGGTGACAAAAACAATAAATCACAAATAAACGAGGAGACCCAAGATCTTTAGGAACAAAACTATAAAAACTCATTAAAGAACAACAAAGCTACAACGAGTGACCATGGGAACTGTACAAAATAGAACCAATGTCTAGTAATTTACTTTTAAAAACTGAGCAGTAAACTTGTATAAAAAAAAAAAGAAGCTGAGGATATAGCTCAGTGGCATAAGTGTCTTCCTAGCAAACTCAAGGTTGTGAGTTTGATTCTCGGTACTCCCCTCCCAAAAAGAAAACTTGTATTAACAGACTGTAAGACTTAAATGAAGTGCTTATAATAAAAATAGCATAGTATTTGTCTGAAAGAAGGGTAGATCAGAGTACTCGTATTTGAAAACCCAAAATGTATGCCAATATATGTGAAGATGCTAGAAGTGACATTTCAGTTCAGAGGGGAAAATCATTTTTATTTTAAAAATTGTGCTGGAATAACTGGCCATCTATCTGGAACAGATGAGAGCTAGACAACCTATCCTCATATAACACACATGATAAATACTGGAAAAACTAAAGCATACAATGTAAAAAGTAAATGAGTAGAAATGTAGGCGTCTCCAGGAGACACTGTTACATTACAGAGCACTAGAGTGAAGGTGTCCACCTTATACAGTCCAGGTTCCATAAAGAAGAAGGTAAGCATATCTGATTCTATACTCTTACACCTTTTTATCACAAATGCTAACAAGACAAAAGAAAAATAGTGGGTTGGGAAAAATACGGGGCAACATATAGGATAAAGACAGGCTTATAATCCTTAATATACAAAAGAACTTCCACAGTGACAAGGAAAAGATAAACAGCTGCTTAGAAAAATAATCAACAAACATTAACAGGCAGAACACAAATAGTTTATGAACATCCGAAAAATATGTTCAAAATCACTGGTTATAAAAATATGGAAACTGAAACGACAGATGTTTTAACCCAACAGGCTGGTGAAAATTAAAAGGCTCCGGGATAGCTACTGCTGACTGAGGTGTGGGGAGAGAGATTCCCACGTATGTTGGTGAGAGTGTGACTCAGGAGGTTTTGGGGGGCTGTCCGTAATTGCAAAGCAATGTACTTTTAGGACTCCAATCCTCAGGAGCTAATACAGCCCCGCTATATTACAAGGGGCCCCCAACAGAAATAATCCAAATGTGCACCCATGGGAGGAGGGCAGGCCACCTAAGTGACAATGACTCTGTTGATTTAAGGCACGTATTAAAAGAATGAGCTGCAGCCACATCAACAAATCTAGAGGAAGTCTAAGAGAACACTGTATTTAAAAGTCAAGTTGAATATAACCTAAATAATACAATAGTATTCTTTTATTAAAATAGAAATCTAACTAAAATTAAACCCTGTATGGGTTTATAAATGCTTCCATAGCTTTGCCTATGCAAAAGTGTGAAGAGTTCCTTACCAGATTGTACATAATTTAATGCACATCAATGTAATTTTTTTTATTACATTTCCCCATGGCTTTCACTTGTTACAGCAACAAGTGCATAACTTTTGTTAATTTAAAAATGTAATAAAGGAAATTTTAGAAAAGAAACTGTTGCAAATTTTGGCCCATTTAGCCAATTTTGGAACCTGTGAGAAAACAGCAGACGCCTGGGTGTCAGACGCCACCCCGCACGCAGCTGGCACTCACCGTCTTCCCCGCACAGCCGCTGGGCAGGGCGCCAGCTTCGATGAAATACTTCCGGAGCAGATGCTTGCTGAGGTCCGGACTGTCCAGGAGGATGTAGGAGCAGAAGAACGCCCCATGCTGAAGCAGGAATATGGCAATGTCTTCATTCCCTGGCAGGGGAGAATACAGAAAGCTAAGGACAGCCGGGTGTGGACACACATGCTTATAATCCCAGCACTCTGGGAGGCTGAAGCAGAAGAATCTCAAGTTCAAGTCTGACCCTGGGCAACTTAGTGACTTGGTAAGATTCTGTCACAAAATAAAAGATGGGCTGGGGATGTAACTTAGTGCAAAGGCCATAGATTTGATCCCCAGTACTGCAATAAATAAAAACAAACAAACAAATAAATAACAAAAATAAGTAAGATAAAAGAAACAAAAACAGCAAACAAACTAAGGGCATTCAGACAAGGAATGGGTCACCGCTGTCCACAATGGCAGCCTCCCCTCTGTACTCCGTGAACCTCTCCTTTCCTTCCCCTGGTGCCTGGAGTTCCTGGCAGTGAGAGGACATCGGTGAGAATCTACTCTTTGGAGAACCTCACGCAAGGGCCCATTTGCCACGGTTGGCCCCTGTCACTGAAATCCCCTTGGGGGCAGGACGGAGGTTTCAGAGAAGAATCAGAAGAGGGAGCTGCAAAAACTCCCCTCGAGCTGATGGGAAGCCACTGCGCAGGTGTGGGAAGAGGGACAGCTCCCAGGCTGTGCTGGGCAGGACTCACCTGACTTGATGGCTGCGTAGAGAGGCAAGCGTAGGATGACAGGGAACTCATTCCTCCTGACCGCGTAGCTCTCAGGGTCGGCCCCGTGCGTCAGGACCAGGAGCTTCACCACGCTCAGATGCCCCTGCTGGCAAGCCAGGGCCAGCATCCAGTTCAGTAGGCGCTGGGGGCTGGAGGGACCTGAGGAGGTGACAGGACACAGGGTATCAGTTTGTTCCCACGCCCATCTTCACTTGGACCACTATTAATAAACTGGAGTTCTTCCGTTTCCAGACAAAGCACAGTTCTGTGGCACGGACTGCTTTCTGGGAATGTCCCCCTGAGCTGCGTGTGACATCTGTCTCCCTGTGACATCTCCCCCCAGCACTGTAAACCCTCCTGCTTGTTAAAGAAGAGAAGCCAGCCCCTCGATGGTACGCATGCTGTGATCCCTACTGAAGAAAGAAAAGTACATGTGGAAATCAAGGCGAGACTTCCACATGGTGGAGTTCTCTCTGGGTCATGGGGTTCTGAACACTCTGTGGACCACCTCCCTGATTCTTGCCCTGATCTTATTCCTAGAGTAGCAACGCACACAGCAGTGCGGCTTTGGAGACAGGAAGCTCTGGGTTAAACCACCTTAGCTGTGTCATTTTGGACATATTTTGCAACCTCTCTCCACATCAGTTTATCCATTAGTAAATGGGTATATTAACGCTGTTCTTGCACGTTGAATGTGAGGGTTACATGACTTAATGTATGTCAAATGCCTGGGATCAATAGGTCCTTACTCATTGCATTATGCCATCCTGTTATCAGCACTATCACTGGCACTTCTCAATTATCTGTAATATATATAGATATATATTACTTTTATAACTTAAAAAAAAAAAAAGCTTTGACAAAAGAAATAGATCTAGCTCTGCAGCCTGAAAGGGTTGGGACTGCTCCATGAAAGAACCAGGACAAAATAACACTTAGCACCTCCAATGCACAGGGCCCGCGTGGGCCGAGGTGTTACTGAATCTTCAAGTCCAAAATAGCACAGTATCTTCCGGATCCTGTTGCCATGGCAAAGTGACCTCATCTTCTGAAACATCTCAACTACATTCTGACATTGTTTTATTTCCAGAAGGTGCAAAGTTCTTAGGCACCCATGTGCTCTCAGGCGTGGCGAGGGTGCCCTTCCCCTCTGGGATGGGACATTGACCAGGAAACGGATGAGGGTGAAAGCGATTAAAGCTCACCAATAAGACATCTGGCGCAGACTCGGGGCTGCAGCGGGTGACACCCCTCCAGTTCACTCCCCACTGCTACCCAAAATGAAAGATTCAGAGCTGTACTAACAGCAAATGTGATCCCTAACTCCTTCCCTGCAAGGTTATCGAGGCAAGAGAAATACAGTGGCCCTTTTGCTGCCTTCCACCAAGACGTGGATGCGTTAATCTCGAGGCTGGTTATTAAATTTCAGAACCAAGCCTTTAAGAAACCAGAGAAAACCAAAGCTCAGAGAGGCCAGAAACTTGCGGAAGTTCCCACAGTTGGTAAATGGCAAAGTCAAGACTGAAATCTTGTTTTTTCTAAAGCCAAAGGGTGCCCTCTTAGCCACAGAAAACTTTACACGGATTCAGAGGGAGCTCAGTTCGGTGTCCACTCTTCCTCTCCCGCCAACAGCTTCCCGCACCAGGAAATTATGTCCCGACAGAGTTTAAAGGACCTTCTATCTACCTCCCACTGTTCTCCCAAGCTCTCCTTCGCTCTCTGGCTGCCTCTCGTTTCTCTTCTGGTCTTACTTCGCTCTTGCCCAAGCAGTCTTCCCCCCCAGCATGGCAATTCCCAGAGGACACACTGTTCGCCCATCTGTGCACTTCCTGTGGGGTCAACCACAATGTTCTAGAATTCTTCAGTTCTCAACAACTGCCCAGAGATGAAAAATAGGACACTGAGCTCCAGCCCAGCTGAGTTTCAGCCCCGCTTCCTGCTTGTGGAGGTAGGTAACCCAAGCCCTCCTCCTGTTTGTGTTCTAAGTAAACTCCTATTCACACAGTAAAGCCTCACTCCAATGTCAGCCTCTCTCTGAAGACTCTGTCTAGCATGCAGGTGAAATTTACCTGACACATACTCCCAGGTCACTGTATAGATGCTAACCTCAGCATGATTACATTGCACAGTTACTCTTTTCTCACTTGGTTTCTCCTGCTTTCCCAGGGCCTGCTAGAGGCCCGCCTCAAAACCTTCTCTAGCCAGGCGTGGTGGCCCATGGCTGTAATCCCAGCACTTGGGAGGCTGAGGCAGGAGGATAGCTGCAAGTCTGAGGCTACCAGGGCTGCACAGTAAGTTCAAGGTCAGACTGCACCTCACAGTAAGACCCCGTGTCATGACAGAACAGAACAAAACAAAAAGCCACAGAACATTCTCTATGTCTCTCAGGTTCTGAGGGGTGCTCAGCTCCTGGCAAATGTCCAGTAAGTGTGAGCTGTACAATTCAGTGACCAAGTCAGCTGGAGTAGACTCTCAGGGGCTGGAATGGACCTGAGCTGGTCTTGGGGTCCCTGAAAAGAGGGTCAGCTTTTGGCTCCTGCAGGGTCCTCTCTGCCCTTTTATGTCTTGTCTCATCCAGTCCCCTCGTGTGGACGCTGAGGTTGTCCTGCCAGGCCCATAACTTCTTTCCCTGTAGCACGGGACGGGGCACCAGTTTGGAAGTAGCTCTAAGGATAGATCTGTCTCAAAGCTCACAGGCGGTCACCCCTAAAAGAAGTACCACACAATCACTGGGGCACAATGCAAAAGGGAAACAAAAAGAGGACCCCTTGTTTAACAATGACGAAAATTTCAAGATGGCAACTACAGAGTATTAAACCAAGGATGGGGCCATGCTTGGTGCCTGAAGTCAGCCCTGATCCCCAGCAAAATTTCAGCTCCCAAAGACGATTCCTGGGGTCTGCCCTGGCTCACAGTGGCAGTGCTGCCTGTTTGGACTAGCCCACTATCACTGAGCCCAGGCCACGGTGGGAAATGACAGGACACTAGGGAACCTTGAGACCACCAGACACAGAACTATCAATGGAACACAGCCTGGCTCACCCACAAATGGGATATGAGTCATAAAAAATGAGCTCTCAAGTCATGAAAACATATGGAAGTGTATTATAGGGTGAAAGAAACCAATACATACAGTGTGGTTACAACCATAGGAATTCTAGAAAAGGCAAAACTAGGGAGCCAATAAAACATCAATGGGCACTAATAGCCCGGGGGGAGGAAGGGATAAATAGATGAAGAACGGGAGATTTTTAGGGCAGTGAAACCATTCCATTAATTACAATAATGGTGGATACATGTTATTTTACATTTGCCAAAATTCATAGAATATGCAACACTGAGAATAAATCCTACTGTAAATTTTGGAGTGCAGTAATAACATATCAATACTGGTTTATCAATTAAAATAAATGTACCAGACTAATACAAAATATAAATAAATACTAGGGGAGGCTGTGTGTGTGGGGGGTGCTATATGGGAACACTGTACTTTTCTTTATCCTAAAACTGTTCTAAAAACAATCAATTAAAAAATTAGCTGCATAGATCTATATTCTTTATCAAGTATGACAGATGAGTGTGTCCCTTGGAGGTGAGTGGGGGAAGGACAGGACATTGTGCAGAGTGGCAGGCAGTCTGCACTTTGGGGTGTCATGTGGACACCCCAGACTTCCTGATCTCATGGCTGAAATCACAAAGAAATAAGAATTTTGGCTGAAGCTTAAGAAGATGAGGGCCCTGAGGGGAGGCAAGGCGCTAGGGTGCTGTGCTTTACCTGCTAAGGACTCAAGCAATTCTCGTACAACTTCCGTGTGCCCGAAGTGCGCGGCCACCACAGCTGGGTTGTCATCGGTGGGCTCTGTGCCCAGCTCCACACGTTTCTCGGTGAGTAGATACCGGACCATCTCCAGATCACCGTGGGCTGCTGAGATGCTCAGGAGCTGACCCTAGCCAAAACACAGCAGGGCTTCCGTGAGACAGCTCTGTCTTGAACCACCAGCTGAAGTGACTTTGAAGTCCAGGGCAAGGCTGGAACTTCCCAGCCCAGGTTGGTGACACCTGCCACACTCAGCTTGTGGCTGTCCCACAGTGCAGAAGGCGAATGGAAATTTCCATGGTTTTAGAGACCTAGTACAAAAGGTAAACTAGCTCTTTGCTAAGCTGATTATGTGTGGAAACAATGATCTTTAGTATACATATAGGTGCTCCTCGGTTTACACTGGGTGACATTCCAAACAAACCCACCCTAAGTAGAAACTACTGTAAGTCACCAATGCACTGAATCCACCTAACACACCAACACCTCAGCTCAGCAGCACAGCACCGCCCTGGAGCGTCAGCTGTTTCCCCGGTGACTGTGTGGCTCCCTGCCCCTGTGTCTCACGCCCCCTGGCCAGCAGCATGGGAGGGGACTGGACAGCACATCACTCGCTTGCGAAAAGAGCAATCTTCAAAAGCCGAGTATGACTTTCAGTGACAGCGTAAGGTTTTCACATCATCCCCAAGTCCAAAAATCATTATGAGGGGAGATGAAACAATATGGTGAATGTTTAAATTTATTTTTTAAAACTTTTTACTTTAAAAGGCACACCATCAACAATGATAGGATAAGCATGTTCAAAGAGATGGAGAGCATTTTGTGTATCATGAGGAGGATTAATAGAAATGTGTCTTTTCCTGCAATACATTCCTTTTTTGAAACATTTACTATATTTGCTGATTACCCCTCATTGATCAAACATTGATGGGAATTTCTGTCAAATAAAATATTATGGGGTGTCCTCATCCACCTTACCAGATCTGGTACCAAGCGGTTTCCAGCTCGTCTCCAAAGCCAAGATGGCCATGTAAGGGGGACATTCTGAGTTGATTCAGGACATGGAGGCAGCCACACTAGCACAACTAAAGAGGATTTCCAGAACTGCTTCACAAAGCGGCAAGAATGACGGAGCCAATGTGTGGGAAGCCAAGGGAGTATTTGGAAGGGGATTACTGGTAATGTTTCTCTTGCTCTAATAAACGTTAGGCATTCACTGTATTTTTATCACATCTCGTAAGTCACAGCCCTGTGAGTTGGAAACGATCTGCATTCAAGTTTAATAAAATAATTTTAACATTTCTTCTGTTTCTGCCCCTTCCTTCTCCCTCCCCTCCTGCTTGGTTTTCTTTTCTGAGACAAGGTCTTGTTACATAGTTTAGGCTGACCTTGAACTTGCTATGTAGCTCAGGTTGGCCTCCAAAGTGCTGGGCTTACACACATGCACCGCCACACCCAGCTTAGAACACCTGACACTGTCTATGTGGTTTACATTCTACTTCTGCTGCCCAGCAGCGCTACTCTTGACCACCTGCCTTATGAGGATCAGCTCCCTATAGCGACCCCGCCTGACACAGACCCGGAGCTCAACTGCCAGCTGATCCAGGGAAAGTGAATTTAGGTTACGGGGAAGCAGGTAAACTCCGTGAGGTCCTTCCTGCAGGTTACTCTAAGCGGAAAGTGACAGATGAGGAGACGCCACAGACCTCAACCCAGGGACAAAGGTCCTCCAGAGCCTGCCATGGGACTCTGGACTTGGCAATCCACAGGAAGAGATGGACGGGTGGATGCCACACCTGCACTTGACCTCTGACTTCATCCCAGCCCCTGTGGTGTACGGAGCGCCACGAGGCATGCAGTATATTATACACGGCAAGGATACAGAGGTTCAGAGAGGCTTCGCAAGTTGCCTAAGTTCACACAGCCCATCAGTGGCTGCCATGGACTAACATAAAATGGTTCTGATGTTTCACAAGCTCCCAGGGTCCACAGCAAGGCTGCTCAGGTGGCTGCCAGGCTGGTGGGTGACACGTGAGATGGGGTTATTGGCATTGTAGGTCCTGCTGGAACGCGGCAGCTTCCACAGACCTGAGCATCAGCAGGTGCAAAGAGGTGGAATGAGATGGCTGCCGCTGCCACTGTTCATGGAGGACCTACTATGTGTAAGGCGCAAGGCCGAGTCCAGAGGGTGGCAGGGCGATTTCTGGTCTCCGTGAATTTACAATAAAGTACAAGTGGGAATCTTGTTGAAAGAGTCAGCACCCAGCATTTATAATTTGCTAAATGACCACTGGAGACCATGGTAGGGTGAGATGGGCGGGGTGGGTGAGTGGGTCCCCAAGCAAGGCAAATGGTACTTGTCCAACTCCCCCCACAGGCTGGATGATGACTTGGGTATCTGATTGATGTGATCACATTCAATCCTCACTACTAATGCCAGGCATGGGTCTACATTTCTATCCCATGGATGAGGAAATGAAAGCTCGCCAACTGAAAGGGGGTTTACGGTCCACAGAACTGCACAGGGTGTGATCTGGAGTCTGTGTAGCTCCGGAGGCAGAGCTCTCTCCATTGCACCCGAGACCTTCTGGAAAGCGTGGGACCTGGAGGAAGACTCAGGTTCTGTAAGTGCAGTGGATGGGTTGGCATGGGCAGTGCACCTAAGACGCAGGGTGAGAGGCTGTCAGGGGCTGGAATTCCTTGGAGGAGGCAGAAATGCACATATTCATGAGCAGAAAAGAAGAGCCCACCCTCCTGCTCCCCCGTCAGGGTGGGGCCTCGAAACCCTGCATTCCAGGAAAGCGGTTGCATTTATGGAAAAAACCCACGGTGATTGATTAGGTGACTAATACAGCTAACAGCAGTCTAGACACCAGGCGATTACGGGCTTAAAAGCCCCATCCTCATGAGGTGGTCTGTGATGTCACAGAGCCAGCCCAAGGCCCAGAGGGACCCAGAAGGCAGAAGGGGCTGGGCCTGTCTCTGAGGCTGGAGTCAGCCTGGAGGCTCTGCGTCTTGGTTTGCATTTACCTCAATTCAGTACCAAAGAGAAAGCGGGCCTCCTTTTATGCCTCTACTCCTCAAATCCCCTCTCAAAGGCAAGCACTCTCGAACAGCCTTCTAGATCATTCTTATCCATACTTACGGGTAACCCATATGGAGCCAAGTGTTCTTTTCACCTAATGCAGTGCAACTGTTTGCCAGTATGTGACATTCCGACAAAGAAAAAGTTTAGAAATTTGTGCACAGTTAATGAACTGCCATTTGATTACACCCGTGACTGTCCTCAGATCAAGGAGCTGATGCTGATGGCCAGCACCACAGATTTGCTTTTGTCAGTTTCCCAGCGTCATAAAAGTGAAGTTATCCTTCACATGTTGTTTTTGAAACTTTCTGATATGAAATCGAGTTTCACAGGAAGTTGCAAAATTAATACCGGAAGGACCTGAGTAGCCTTTACCCAGTTTCTCCAGTGGGCACACCTTACAGTACCGCAGTGCTGGAGCAAAAGCAGCAACGTGATGCTAATACAAAGCAGGCACACAGCTCTGCCATCGCCATCCACGTACACTGATGTAATTACCGCCACAGTCGAGATAAAGAGTTTCCGTTTAGCAAAGACATCTCCTTCAAGCTACCTCTCTAAAGTCTTATCCACTCTCCTCTGCTCCAGCACACCTATCCCCAGGCAACCACTAAGCTCTCCTGCATGTCTGTGACTTTGTGGAATTACAAAATGGAATAACATACACACAGCCTTCGGAGATTGTTTTTTCCTCCCCTCACTCAGCATAATGCCCTCGAGATCCATCCAAGTTGCTGCATATTTCCAGAGTGGTTTTATGTGGCCTAGTAGTAGCCCATGTCACCCAACTGCCAAGAGTTTTTGATTAAATCTAGTTTATGGTCATTAGGGGGGAAAAACACCTGCTACGAACGATCATTATGAACAATCATGCACTTATTTTAGTGGGCACGCAAGTTTCATTTCTCTAGAATAAATGTTCAGTTCAATTACTGCGTCATAATGTAAGCGTATTTTTAGTTTTTAAAGAAACTACCCAACGATTGCCAGAGTTTCTGTGCCATTTCACACTCTTACCAGTAACGAATGAGGGATACGGCTCCTTTGCATTCTCAGTAGAACTGGGCATTCCTACTACGTACTGGTTATTCTAGCCACTCTATTAGGTGCAATGCAGTTTCTCATTGTGATATTAACTGGCATCTCTCTAATGGCTGTGATGGTGAATGGCTTTTCATGTGTTTATTGGCTGCCTATTCAGCAAAAGATTTTTTTCATGCATTTCACATATTTTTGAAATGAACTGTTTGATTTTTAATATTCAATTTTTAGGTGTTGTTTATCTTCTAGGTATGAGTCCTTTGTCAGGTGTGTAGTTAACAAATATTTCCTCCCACTCTATAGCTTGTTTTTTTTTAACCTCTAGTAGAATATTTCTCAGAGGAAATATTTCAGTTTTTATGAAGTCTGATATATCATTTTTTAGTGGTTAATTTCTTTTACAGATTTTCTATGTAGACCATCATGTCATCTGCAAAGACAGGATAGTTTTTTTTTTTTTTCTCCTTTCAGATCTACATTTAACTTCCTTGCCTTACCGCACTGGCTATAAATTCCAATAGTATGTTGGGCAGGGTTATATTGAATATAATTACGTTATAATTATTCTTGAGTACAATTCTCAGTATCTCTGGGAATCCCCGCCTTGTTCCTGATCTCAGGGGGAAAGCAGCCCTTCACACTGCTATGGTTTGAACATGGCTGGTCCCCTCCAAAATTCATATTCAGATTTGACTGCTACTGTGGCAATTACATCACTGAGAGCAATTAAGGCCCTGGTCACGGCAGGGTGACTGTTCTTGCAAAAGCAGGAGGGTATTAAGCAAGGTTGCCTCTTGTTGTTTGCCTTTTCCACGCAGGCTGCTTGCCGTCCTCTTCTCTGCCACATTATGATACAGCTCCAAGTTCTTGCTAGGACCCCATCCTGGACTCTCAGCCTCCAGAGCAATGAGCCAAAGCAAAACAACCCCCTCAATAACCCTCCCTTTATTTCTCTTCCTCTCTTTCCCTCCCACCTTTCTCTCCTTCTACCCTCCTCCCCTCCCTTCCTTTCATATCCAGCTTCTTTTTTACATTTTAGTTCAAGACAAAGTTTCAATAACTTGCCCAGATTGGTCTCAAACTTGCCATCCTCCTGCCTTAGTCTTCCACGTAGCTGAGATTACCTCCATCCTGGTTTATTCTTTACAAATTTTGTTAAAAGCAACAGAAAGAAGATTAAGATCACCATCAAATATGAAGTTAGTTGCAGGATCTGTTTTTGTTTGTTTGTGTTTTAGATTTCATAGGTTTCTTAATTAGGTTGAGGAAATTCCCCTTTATTCTTAACATTCTTAACTTTCTAAGATTTTTTTTTCAATTATGAGCAGGTATTGAATTTTTCAAATTCTTTTCCTGATCTCTCTCTCTCTCTCTCTCTCTCTCTCTCTCTTTCCCTCTTTTGAGACAGGGTCTCACTATGTAGTTCAGACTGGTCTTGAATTATGTAGCCCAGGCTGGCATCAAATTTGCAGTGATGCTCCTGCCTCGGCCTCCTGAGTGCAGAGATTACAGGCATGTGACACCGTGCCTGACTCTGATTTCTCTTCCTGATGTATCAATATGGAGAATGACACCAATTAATTGCTGAATACTGAATCAGCCTTGAATGCCTAAAATAAACCTCACATGGTCATGGTACATGATTCTTTTCACATAACACTGAATTTTTGCACCTATCTTCATATAGACATTGGTCTGAATTTTTTTCTTGTTCTTTCTTTGCCTAGCTTGGGTATCAGGTTAATAATGGCTGCATAGACGCATTGGAAAGTGTTCCCTCATATTTTCTGAAATAGACTATGTAGGACTGCTGTTAATTCTTCTTTAAACATTTAGTAGAATTTTCTAGTGAAATATCTGGGCCTGTAGATTTCTTTTGTAGGAGGTTTAAAATTATGCACTGAGTTTGATTAATGGGTAAGGGGCTCCTCCAATTATATGCTTCATATTGAATGAGTTGTAGTGGTTTCTACTTTTGAAGGATTGGATCATTTTATGTCAGTTATCAACTTCATGTGCATAGAATTGGTCAACAGTGTCCTGGTGTTATCCTTTTGATGCCTGCAAGATCGGTAGTGATAGTCCACTTCCTTCCTTACATTAGTAATTTTTCTCTTTTCTCTTTTGTCTCTGTTCATCTTAGTAGCAATTTGGCCAATTTTATCCATCTTTTTAAAGAACTGGGTCTTATTTTATTGCTTTTTTTCATTGCTTTTAAATGACTATTGTACTCTTACTTTTAGTATTTCTTTTCTTCTGTTTGTTTTGGGTTTTTTTGCTCTTCTGACTTCTTCTTCTTCTTCTTCTTCTTCTTCTTCTTCTTCTTCTTCTTCTTCTTCTTCTTCTTCTCCTCCTCCTCCTCCTCCTCCTCCTCCTCCTCCTCCTCCTCCTCTTCCTTCTCCTCCTCTGCCTCCTTCTCCTTCTCCTCCTTCTTCTTCTCCTTCTCCTCCTTCTCCTCCTTCTCCTCCTCCTCCTCCTCCTCCTCCTTCTTCCTCCTCTTCTTTTTGGTACAGGGACTTGAACTCAGGACCTCATGCTTGCCATGCAGGTCCTGTGCCCTGGCTGCTCTTCTAATTTATTTTTTCTTGATTAAAGTTTATTGGTTTGAGACTTTTTTTTTGGTTTTTTCTAATGTAAGCATTTAGTTCTACGAATTTCCCTCTTATCGCAGCTTTACTTTCATTCCATGTGTTTTGATATGTTGCACTTTAATTTTCATTCAGTATAATGTAGTTTCTCCTGAAACTTTCTCTTTGATCCGTGGATTATTTAAAAGTATGTGCTTTGTTTCCAAGTTCTTAGAAATTTTCCTATTATCTTTTTGCTATTTATTCCATTTTTGAACACACTAAAGTTAAGGAATACATTCTGTATGATTTGAATTAATTTGAATTTGTTTCAAGGCCTAGGGTACAGTTTATGTTGATATATGTTCTGTGGCCATTTGGCAAGAATGTATGTCCTGGTGATACTGGGTACAGAATTTTATAAATGTCACTTAGGTCCTGTTGGTTGACTGTTTTTGAGTCCTTCTGCACTTGTGGTAATTTTCTGTGTAATTGTTCTATCAACTCTTGAGAGATGGTGTCAAAGTCTCTAACTAGAGCCGGGCATGGTGGCACACCCCTTTAATCCCAGCACTCGGGAGGCTGAGGTAGGAGGAGCCTTGTGAGTTGGAGGCCAGCTTGGGCTACAACGCAAGTGCAAGGCCGGCCTGAACTACATAGTGTGACCCTGCCTCAAAAAAAAAAAAAAAAAAAATAGGGCTGGGAGTTTGCTCAGTGGCTGTCTTGGTTACTTTTTACTCGTTGCTGAGACAAAACACCTGACACACAAAATTAGGGAAGGAAAGGTTTATTTAGCTTACAGTTTTTGGAGGTTTCAGTCCACAATCAGCTGGCTCCAAGGCAGGGTGGCATGGCACGGGGACAGCACTTCAAGGCAGCAACCGAGCAAAAGCAGCCAAAGTAAAAAAGGAGCAAGAGCAAGCCTCTTCTCCTCCTTTATATACTACACAGGACACTCCCCCCCAGGGTGGGTGTAGCATTCACAAACATCCTTGCCTTTCTTTGCACAGGATGAGGATATTTACAAAGTAAGAACCCTGGCTCCCTGCTGAGTCTCTCAGCTAAACTTTTGGCCTTCTCAAATTGACGCAATGACCAGGTAACTGCTTATGCTCTACACCCCAGGATGTAGAGCTGCTGCCTTACTTAATTAAGCTGCTAGACTTCTCAAGTTGACACAATGTATAAACCATAGCAGTGGCTTAAGTGCCTGCCTGGCAGGTGCGAGGTTGTGAGTTTGACTCTCGGTGCTGACAAAAAAACAAAACAAAAAAACGAAGTCTCTAACTAAGTTTGTGGATGGATCTAGCTCTCCATTCAGTTATGTTGGGTTTTGTTTCACAAATTTGTTAACTCTGTTGTTTGGTGTATGTATGTTTAAGATTGCTATCTTTTCTTGGTGGATGAAGTCCTTTATAATTATATGATAACCTTCCCTATCCAAGTTAATTTTTTGCTCTAAATTTTTCTCTGATATTAATATAGTCACTCCTTTTTCTTTTGATTAGTTTTTGGATGGTGTATCTTTCTCATTTACTTTCAACCTAAATATATCATTTTGTCTAAAGTGAGTTTCTCATAGATGGCAGTATATAGTAGTTTATACTTTTTAATCTACTCTGTCAAAATCTGTCTTTAAATTTAGGCATTTGGACAATTTATGTTTAATGTAATTATTTAGATACTAAGGCTTATGTCTGCCATGTTAATTTTATTTTCTGTTTGATCTCTTTCAGTCTTATTTTTTCTGTTTTCTTATGAGGCACTTATACATGTTTTGAATTCCATTTTGATTGATCTATAGTATTTTTGTGGATACTCCTTTACATTGTTTTTTTAGGTGGTTGCTGTAGGTATTATATTACAGATATATAACTTACAAAAATCTACTGTTTTCAGAATTTTCTCTTTACTCCTCTCCATTTATAAAATAATTGTCTTGTTTTAAACATTTTTCTTTCACCACTTTAAAAGATACTGTGCCACTTCGTTCTAGTCTCCCTGGCTTCTGATGAGAAGTTCACTCTTCAATAATTTCATTTTTTCCCCATAAAGGCAATTATTTCTTTCTGGTTGTTTTTACATTTTGGCTGGTTGTTTTGTTTTGCTTCATCTTTTGTTTTCATAAGTTTCACTATTATATGTTTGGAATGTATGTTATTGATTTATCCTCTTTTGAGATTCATCCAGCTACTTGAATCTATGTCTTTCGCCATTTCAGGTAAATTGTCAGCCACTATTTCTTTCAGTACTGCCTATTTCCTCTCTTTCTGGAAATCTGATATGCATAATACTAGATTCAGCTAAAATTCTCATATGTTTATGAGGATATGTTCACTTATTTTCAGTCTCTGTCTCTGTTTCTCTCTCTCTCTCTCAAGACTCGGTAATTTCTATTCTTTGAACTTCAAGTTAGTAAATCTTTTCTCCATCTTCTCTGCTCCAGAGTTAAGCCCATCGATCTTTCCATTTAGCTGTCCCTGTATCTTTTGTTTATTTGCTGAGGCTTCTTTTCTTCCCAGAGACTTCCTAGTTTTTCAGTTCAGTGTGCACATACTTGCTCACTGAAGCATTTTTATACTTGCTTTAAAATCCTGGTTTGAGATTTCTAACATCTGAGTCACCCTGCTCTTAGCATATGTTGGTTATCTCCTTCTCTCTGAGTTTGAGATTTTTCTGGCTCCTGGTACGAATTTTTTAGATTAGAATCTTGATATTGGGGTACTATATTTTAAAATTCTGAATTTTAGTTAAGTCTTGTGTTCAGACTGTAGTAACTCTGCTCTGGTATGCACAACTATGGTGCCATCTCATTATTGCTTGTTGGAATGGACATCAGGGGCTCCACTAGGATCTACTGACATCATGGTGGGGAGACTTCTGGGTACTGCTGGACAGGGTGGTATTTAAGGTTCATCACCAGGCTTGCTCCAATTTCTCCCTAGCCAGAAGGAGGAGTGTCTCACCACTGCTGGGCATGTCAGGTGAGGACAGAAGTCCACTGGGGTCCATTGATGCGGGTGGGGATTGGGATAGGGATGGGGATTCACTACCACCTGGTGGGGATTTATGTCCCAGCTCCGCTGGCCTTTCAGACAAACTGAAGGTAGAAAGATTTGGGCGAAGATGTAAGTCTAGGATCTCTATTTGGCCTTTGCTGGTGAGGGACTGGGCTGGGGATGCAGATGTTTCTGTGTGGTTTGCTGAAGTGGGGTGG
>RJWM01029397.1:0-24519 GCA_004363535.1 Dasyprocta punctata
TGCCCTTAGGTTTGCTTCTACTTGCTGAGCAGGTAACAAAGCCTGATTAGCTGCGAAAGCTTCTCCGGGCTGTGCGGTTAGCATACAGGCCCTTAGCTTTACTTCTAGGAGGGAATTGGGAAGCAACACTTATGGTAGGCTGCAGGCCTCTCTTTGAGGAGCAGACATTTCTCCTTGTGAATACACACTTCTCCCCTGGAGTTCTTGTCAATCCTGCATAAAGGGAGTTGCAGACTATTCCAGCAAGCCAGGCATGCACAGAGGATTCGCTGCCCTCAGCCCCTTAAGCGCCAAGACAGAGAAATAAGAGTGTGGACCGGGAACGTCGATAAGCCCACACCACCAACTAATCCAAGACAACGTTTTGTTAATTCACACTTAGCCTGAGCTGGAATGGGCTCGGGCAAATGTAACAGTCAGTTGGGATAGCGACTTTTGTCCATCCCTGCATTGATTCCTATAGGCAAATCTCAGGCACAACTCAAGCTGCAATGCAGGCTCCATTTCTGAAGTAGATTCTCTCAGGAGATTGAGCTTGGCTTCTCTCCAGGGGTATGATCATGGAAACACATAACCTGCCCCACCCAGGTGATTAATTTCTCCAGGGGCTTTCTTAGCACTGCCAGCCAACTACCTGTGATCCTAAGGAAACGAGAGATCCAAAGCGTGCCTCTGCATTTCTCTAATAAACAGAGAAATTAAATAGTGCGGTTAGGATTGCTTTTCCGTGCTGAGCAGGGAGTAAAGGCCAATGAGCTGGGGAAGCTTCCCCGGGCAGTGCAGTTAGCGTATAGCCTCTTCCCTTCACTCCTAGGAGGGAATTGGGAAGCAACACTTATGGGAGGCTGCAGGCCTCTCTTTGAGGAGCATACATTTTTCCTTGTGAATGCACACTTCTCCCCTGGAGTTCTTGTCAATCCTGCATAAAGGGAGTTGCAGACTATTCCAGCAAGCCAGGCATGCACAGAGGATTCGCCGCCCTCAGCCCCTTAAGCGCCAAGACCGAAAAATCAGCCTGTGGACCGGGAACATCGACAAGCCCTCACCACCAACTCATCCCAGGACAACATCTTGTTAATGCACACTTAGCCTGAGCTGGAATGGGCTTGAGCAAATGCAGCAGTCAGGTGGGAGAGCGACATTTGTCCATCCATGCATTGATTCCTATAGGCAAGTCTCAGGCCCAACTCAAGCTGCAATGCAGGCCCCATTTCTTAAGTAGATTGACTCAGGACATTGAGCTTGGCTTCTCCCCAGGGCTATGATCAGGGAAACACATAACCTGCCCCACCCAGGCGGTGAATTTCTCTAGGGGCTTGGTTAGACTACCAGCCAACTACGTTTGACCCTAAGGAAGCAAGAGATCTAAAGCGCGCCTCTCCGTTTCTCTCAGAATCGGAGAAACTACGGAGTGTGGTTATGTTTGCTTCTCCGTGCTCAGCAGAGAACAAAGCCGAATGAGCTGGGGAAGGTTCCCCGGGCAGTGCGGTTTACGTATAGCCCTTTCACTTCACTGCTATTAAGGAATTGGGAAGTAACACTTATGGTGGCTGCAGGCCTCCCTTTTTGGAGCAGGCCTTTCTCCTTGTGAATGCACACTTCTTCCCTGGAGTTCTCTGTCCTAGACAAAGGGATGTGCAGGCTATTCCACCAAACCAGGGCTGTAGGAGGATTGTCCACCCTCAGGCGTTTAACTGCAAAGATGGAGAAATAAGGCCTGTGGGTGGGGAATGCCGAGAAGCACAGCAACTCATCCCAAGGAAGCATTTTGTTAATGCACACTTAGCCTGTCCTGGCCTGGGCTCGGGCAAATGCAACAGTAAAGTGGCAGAACAACATTCATGCACCCACCTGTGGATTCCTCTAGGCAATTCTCAGGCCCAGCTCATGCTGCAGTGAGTCCCCAATACTTAAGCAGATTCACTCAGGACATTGAGCTTCACTTCCTCTCACGGTTGTGAAAAGGAAACTCATAACCTGTCCCATCCAGGTGATAAATTTCTTTTGGGGGTTGCTTAGCACTATGCCTGTCTTGTACCTATCATCTTAAGCAACAAAGAGATCAAAGTGAGCAGCTCAGTTTCTCTCAGATACACAGAAACTAAAGGGTGCAGTTAGGTTTGCTTCTGCCTGCTTAGCACGGTGCAAGTCCGAATAATCTGGGGAACTTTCCCTGGCCAGTGTTACTAGCATATAGCCCCTTCCCTTCCCTCCTAGGATGGAACTGCAAAGCAACACTTATGGTGGGCTGTAGGCCTCTGATTGTGGAGTAGACCTTTCTGCTTGTTAATGCACACTTCTCCCTTGGAGTTCTCAGTCTTACACAAAGGGAGTTGCTGGCTATTCCACCAAACCATGGCTGCTCGAGGATTCGTGACCCTCAGCCCTTTAACCGCAAATACCGAGAAATAAGGCCTGTGGACGGGAAATGCCAAGAAGCACACACCACGAACTCATCCCAAGACAACATTTTGTCAAAGCACACTTAGCCTGAGCTGGACTGCGATCTGGGAAATGCAACAGTGATGTGACAAAACGATGTTCATCCATCCATCCATTGATTCCTATTGGCAAGTCTCAGGCTGAACCAATGCTGCAATGCAGGCACCAATTCTTTGGCACATTCCTTCAGGACATTGAGATTTGCTTCTACCCGAGGTTAGTATCAGGGAAACACATAAGCTGCCCCAACCTGAGCAGGGAGCAAAGCTAGGTAACTTTCCCTGGGAAGTGGTACTTCCCTATATCCCCTTCCATTCACTCCTAGGCAGGAATGAGGAAGCAACACTTGTGGTAGGCTGCAGGTCTCTGATTGTGGAGCAGATCTATCTGCTTGTGAATGCACACTTCTCCCCTGGAGTTCTTTTTAGTCCTAGACAAAGGGAGTTGCTGGCTCTTCCACTAAACCAGGGATGCAGGAGGATTGGCCGTCCTCAGGCCTTTAACCACAAAGATGGAGAAATAAGGTCTTTGGACTGGGAATGCCCAGAGGCACACACCACTAACTCATCCCGAGACAACATTTTGGTAATGCACACTTAGCCTGAGCTGGACTGGTCTTGGGCAAATGCAACAGTGAGTTGGCAAAACAACATTCATCCATCTATCCATTGATGCCTATACACAAGTCTCAGGCACAACTCATGCTCAGTGAGGCCCCAATACTTAAGCAGTTTCACTCAAGGCATTGAGCCACACTTCCTCACGGTGCTATGATAGGGAAATTCTTAACCTGCCCCACCTAGGTGATGAATTTCTCTGTGGAGTTGGTTAGCACTATGCCAGCCATCTACGTATCATATTAAGCAATCTTAAGCAACTGAGAGATCAAAGTGCGCTGCTCCGTTTCTCTCAGAAATGCAGAAACTAAAGGGTTCTGTTAGGTTTGCTTCTCTGTGGTGAGCAGGGATTAAAGCCGAATAAGCTGGGGAAGCTTCCCTGGCCAGTGTTATTAGCGTACAGCCCCTACTATTCACCCCAAGGATGGAATTGCAAAGCAACACTTATGGTAGGCTGCAGGCCTCTGTGGAGCAGACCTTTCTCCTTGTGAATGCACACTTCTCACCTGGAGTTTTTTTCAGTCGTAGAGAAAGGGAGTTGCATGCTAATCCACCAAATCAGGGATGCAGGAGGATTTGCTGCCCTCAGCCCTTTAACTGCAAAGACCAAGAAATAAGGCCTGTGGACCGGGAATGTCGACAAGCAAACACCGCCAACTCAGCCCAAGACAATATTTTGTTAATGCACACTTAGCCTGAGCTGGAATGGGCTCGGGCAAATGCAGCAGTCAGGTGGGAGAATGACATTTATCCATCCATGCATTGATTCCTATAGGCAAGTCTCAGGCCCAACTCAAGCTGCAATGCAGGCCCCATTTCTTAAGTAGATTCACTCAGGATATGGAGCTTCACTTCTCCCTTGGGGTATGATCATGGAAACACATAACCTGTGCCACCCAGGTGTTCAATGTCTCTAGGGGGTTGCTTAGCACTTTTCCAGCCAACTTACCTTTCACCCTAAGCAACCAAGGGATGCAAAGTGTGCCTCTCCGTTTGGCTCAGAAAAGGAGAAACTAAAGAGTGCGGAAGTGCAGTTAGGTTTGCTACTCCGTGCTGAGCAGGGAGCAAAGGCGAATAAGCTGGGGAAGCTTCCCTGGACCGTGGTACTAGTGGATAGTCCCTTCCATTCTCTCCTAAGAGGGAATGGGGAAGCAACACTTGTGGTAGGCTGAAGTCCTCTGTTTGTGGAGTAGACCTTTCTCTTTGTGAATGAACACTTCTCCCTTGGAGTTCTTCTTAGTCCTAGGCAAAGAGAGTTGCATGCTATTCCCCCAAACCAGGGTTGCGCCTAGGATTCGCCGCCCTCATCCCTTTAAATGCAAAGGTCAAGAAATAAGGCCTGTGGACCGGGAATTCTGAGAAGCACAGACCACCAACTCATTCCAAGACAACATATTCCTAATGCACACTTAGCCTGAGCTGAACTGGGATCCAGGAAATGCATCAGTGAGGTGGCAGAATGACATTCATCCATCCATCCATTGATTCCTCTAGGCAATTCTCAGGCCCAACTCATGCTGCCATGAGACCCCAGTACTTAAGCAGATTCACTCAGGACATTGAGCTTCTCTTCCTCCTGGGGCTATGATAGGGAAACTCATAATCTGACCCATGCAGGCGATGAATTTCTCTGGGAGTTGCTTAGCACTATGCCAGCTATCTACCTATCATCTTAAGCAACCGAGAGATCAAATTGCATCGCTGTGTTTCTCTCAGAAATGCAGAAACATAAGAGTGCGGTTAGGTTTGCTTCTCCGTGCTGAGCAGGGAACAAAGCTGAATAAGCTGGGGAAGCTTCACTGGCTAGTGTTACTAGCATATAGCCCCTTACATTCACTCCCAGCAGGGAATTGGGAAGCAACACTTATGGTAGGCTGCAGGCCTCTCTTTGAGGAGCAGACCTTTCTCCATGTGAATGTACACTTCTCTCCTGGGTTCTTCTCAGTCCTAGACAAAGGGAGTTGCAGGGTATCCCACCAAACAAGGGTTACACGAGTATTCGCCGCCCTCAGCCCTTTAACTGCAAAGACCGAGAAATAAGGCCTGTGGTCGGGGAATGCCGAGAAGCACACACCACCAACTCATCCCATGACAACGTTTTGTTAATGTGCACTTAGCCTGAGCTGGAATGGGCTCGGGAAAATGCAGCAGTGAGGTGACAGAAATGCATTCATCCATCCATGCATTAATTCTTATAGGTAAGCCTTAAGTACACCTCTTGCTGCAATGCAGGCACCAATTCTTAATCAGATTCACTCAGGACATTGAGCTTCACTTCTCCCCGGGGCTATGATCATGGAAACATATAAGCTGCCTCACCCAGGCAGTCAATGTCTCTAGGGTGTTGCTTAGCACTATTCCAGCTAACCTACCTATCACCGTAAGCAATCGATAGGTCCAAATTCAGACTCTGTTTCTCTCAGAAACTGAGAAAATAAAGCCTGTGGTTGGGTTTGCTTCTCTGTCCTGAGTGGGGAGCAAAGTGAAGGAACCTGGGGAAGCTTCCCAGGGCAGTGGGACTCAGTATATTCCCCTCCATTCGCTCCTAGGATGGAAATGGGAAGCCAAAGTTATGATTGGCTTCATGCCTCTGTTTGTGGAGCAGACCATTGTCTTTGTGAATGCACACTTCTCTCCTAGGGTTTTTCTCAGTCCTAGGCAAAGGTAGTTTCAGTCTGTTTCTCCAAAGTAGGGCTGCACAGATGAATCCCCACAGTCAGCACTTCATCTGCAAACACCGACCAAAAAGGCCTGTGGACAGGGAATGATGAGAATAATATACCACCAACTCATTCCAAGAGAATATTTGGTTGATGCACGCTAACCCGAGTTGGACTTGGCTCGGGCAAATGCAATAGTGAGGTGGGAGAACGACATCTATCCCTCCTTCGATTGATTACTATATGCAAATCTCAGGCACAACTCATGCTGCAATCCAGCCCCACATCTTAAGTAGATTCACTCAGGACATTGAATTTCACTTCTCACCCTGACTATGATCAGGAAAACACATCACCTGCCCCACCCAGGCTGTGAATTTCTCTGTGGGGTTGCTTAGCACTGCCAGCCAGCTAAACTATCACCCTTAGCAATCGAGAGATCTAAAGTGTGCCTCTCCGTTGTTCTCAGAAACGGAGAAACTAAAAAGTGCGGTTAGGTTTGCTTCTCCATGCTGATCAGGGAACAAATACAAATAAGGTGGGGAAGCTTTCCTGGGTAGTGATGCTAGAGTGTACTCCCTTCTATTCACTTTTAGGATGGAATTGGGAAGCAACTCTTATGGTAGGCTTCTGGCCTCTGTTTGTGGAGCATACCATTCTCCTTGTGTATGCACACTTCTCTTCTGGCGTTTTCTCAGTGCTAGACAAAGGGAGTTCAAAGCTGTTTCCCCAAACCAGGGTTACACAGAGGATTCTCCACACTCAGCCCTTTAACCCCAAAGACCGAGAAATAAGACTTGTGGATCGGTAATGCCGAGAAGTACACACCAGCAACTCATCCCAAGACAACATTGTTTAATGCACACTTAGCCTGAGCTGGACTTGCCTCGAGAAAATGCAACAGTGAGGTGGGACAATGACATCCATTCATCCATCCATTGATTCCTATTGGCAAGTCTCTGGCAAACCTCATGCTGTGATCCAGGTTCCAATTGTGAAGGAGATTCACTCAGGACATTGAGCTTTGCTTCTCCCCGGGGTATGATCAGGGAAACCGATCACCTGCCCATACCAGGCTGTGAATTTCTCTGGGTGGTTGCTTAGCACTATGTTAGCTAACCTCCTATCATCCTAAGCATCTGAGCGATCCAAAGTTCACCTTTTTCTCTCAGAAACTGAGATACTAAAGAGTGCTGTTAGGTGTGCTTCTCCATGATGAGCAGGGAGAAAAGTGAAAAAAGCTGATGAAGCTTCCCTGGGCAGTGCTACTAGAGTATTGCCCCTTCCATTCACTCCTAGGAGTTAAAAGGGAAGCGACCCTTATGGTAGGTTTCAGACCTTTGTGGAGCAGAAAATTCTCCTTGTGAATGCACACTTCTCCCCTGGAGTTCTTCTCAGAAGTATGCAAAGGGAGTTGCAGGTTGTGCCACCACTTGAAGGCTGTGGAGAGTTTTCCTTTCACTCAGCTATTTAACCACAAAGACTGAGATATAAGGCTTGTGCTCCAGGAATTTCGAGAAGTACACACAACTAACTCATTTCAAGACAACATTTTGGTAATGCACACTTACCCTGAGCTGGACTTGGCTCAGGACAATGCCACACACAGTGAAGTGGCAACATGACATTCATCCATCCATGCATTGATTCCTACAGGTCTGTCTCAGGCACAACACATGCTACAATCCAGTCCTCAATTCTTAAACAGATTCACTCAGGACATTGAGCTTCTCTTCTCACCTGGCTATGAAAAGGGAAAAAAATCACCTGCCCCACCCAGGCTGTGAGTTTCTGTGTGGGGTTGCTTGCCAGCTAACTACCTTAAGCAACCAAGAGCTCCAAAGTGCGCCCTTCCATTTCTCTCAGAAACAGAGACACTATAGAGTGCATTTAGGTTTGATTCTCCTTGCTGAGCAGGAAACAATGCCGAATACACTGGGGAAGCTTCCCTGGACAGTGCTACTAGCATATAGCCCCTTCCACTCACTACTAGGAGGGAAGTGTGAGGCAACACCTATGGTAGGCTTGAAACCTCTGTTTGTTGAGCAGATCATTCTCCTTCTGAATGCACACTTCTCCCCTGTAGTTCTTCTCAGTCCTAGAGAAAGGGAGTTGCAGGCTGTTCCAGCAAACCTGGGCTGCAGAGAGGTTTCCTCCCACTCATCCTTTTAACTGCAAAGACCTCTAAATAATGCCTGTGCACCAGGAATGCCAAGAAGCACACACCACCAACTCATCTGAAGACAACATTTTGTTAATGAACACTTAGCCTGAGCTGGACCTGGCTCAGATAAATGCCACACGCAGTGCAGTGGCACAATGCCATTCATCCATGCATCCATTGATTCCTATAGGCAAGTCTCACGCACAACTCATGCTGCAATCCAGGCCTTATTTCCTAAACTGATTCACTCAGTGCATTCAGCTTCTTTTCTCCCCAGGCCTAAGATCAGGGAAACACATCACCTGCCCCACCCAGGCTGTGAGTTTCTGTGGGGATTACTTAGCACTATGCCAGTTAACTACCTATCACCCTAAGCAATTGAGAAATCCAAAGTGTGTCCTCTCCATTTCTCTCTGAAATGGAGAAACTAAAGAGTGTGGTCAGGTTTGCTTCTCGTGCTGAGCAGGGAGCAAAGCTGAATAAGCTGGAGAATCTTCCCTGGGCACCGCTAGGAGCCCATAGCCCTTTCCATTCACACCGATGAGCAAATTGGGAAGCAACACTCATGGCAGGCTTCAGGCCTCTGTGGAACAGACCATTCTCCTTGTGAATGTATACTTTTTCTATGGAGTTTTTCTGAGTCCTAGACAAAGGGAGTTACAGCCTCTTCTACTGCACCAGGGCTGCAGAGAGGTTTTATGGCACTCATCCCTTTAACCACAAAGACTGATAAACAAGGCTTTTGCATGGGGAATGCTAAGAAGTACACAACAGCGACTCATCCCAAGTGAATACTTTGCTCATGCACACTTAGCCTGAGCTGGATTTGACTTGTGCAAATGTCACACACCAAGAGGTGGCACAATGCCATTCATCCATCCATCCATTGTTTTCTATAGGCAAGTCTCAAGCACAACTCATGCTGCAATCCAGGCCTCAATTCTTAAGCAGATTCACTCAGGACATTGAGCTTCTCTTATCCCCGGGGCTATGATCAGGGAAACACATCACCTGCCTCCCCCATTGTGTGAGTTTCTGTGGGAGTTGCTTAGCATTGTGACAGCTACCTGTCACTGTAAGCATCCAAGAGATCCTAAGTGTGCCTCTTCATTTCTCTCTGAAATGGAGAAACTCAAGAGTGTGGTTTGGTTTGCTTCTCTGTACTGAGCAGGGAGCAAAGATGAATAAGGAGGGGAAGATTCCCTGAGCAGTGTTACTAGAATATAGAGCCTTTGATTCACACCTATGAGGGAATAGGGAAGCAACACTTATGCTAGGCTTCCGGCCCCTGAAAAGTGGAGCAGCCCACTCTTCATGTGAAAACACACTGCTTTCCAGAAGTTCTTCTCAGTCCTAGACAAAAGGAGTTGCTGGCTCTTGCACTGCACTTGGGCTGCAGAGAAGTTTCCTCACACTCAGCAAACAACAAAAGATAAGCCCTTTGCACCAGGAATGTGGAGAAGCACACACCACCAACTCAACCCAAGACAACACTTTGTTGATGCACACTTAGCCTGAGCTGGACTTTCTTCAGGCAAGTGCCACACACAGTGTCATGAGACAACAACATTCATCCATCCATCCATTGATTCCTATAGGCAAGTCTCAGGCACAACTCATGCTTCAATTCAGGCCTCAATTCTTAAGGAGGTTCACTGAGGGTATTGAGCTTCTCTTCTCCCCGTGGCTATAATCAGGGAAACAAGTCACCTGCTCCACCCAACCTGTGAGTTTTTGTGGGGGTTGCTTCATCCTATGCCAGCTAAGTACCTATCACCGTAAAGAACTGAGAGATCCAAAGTGAGCCTTTCTGTTTCTCTCACAAATGGAGAAACCAAAGTATGTGGTTACATTTGCTGCTCCGTGCTGAGCAGGGAGAAAAGCTGGATAAGCTGGGGAGGCTTCCGTGTGAAAGCTTGCTAGCATATAAACCCTTCATTTCAGTCCTAAGAGAGAATTAGGAAGCACCACTTATAGTAGGCTTCAGCCCTTTGTTTGTGGAACAGACCCTTCTCCTTGTGAATGCACACTTCTCCCATGGAGTTCTTCTCAGTCCTAGACAAAGGGACTTGCAGGCTTTTCCATCGCTACAGGCCTGTGGAGAGGTTTCCTCACACTCAGCCTTTTAACCGCAAAGATCGAGAAAGAAGGCCTGTGCACCACTAATGCCAAGAAGCACACACCAAAGACAATATTTTGTTAATGCACACTTTGCCTGAGCTGGGCTTGGCTTGGGCAAATGCCACACATGGTGAAATGCCACAATGCCATCCATCCATCCATCTATCCATTGATTCCTATAGGCAAGTCTCAGGCACAACTCATGCTGCAATCCAGGCCTCAATTCTGAAGCAGATTTACTCTGGACATTGTGCTTATCTTCTCCCTGGGGCTATAATCAGTGAAACACATCACCTGCTGCACCCAGCCTGTGAGTTTCTGTGGGGTGTTGATTCAACCTGTGCCAGCTAACTTCCTATAACCCTAAGCAACTAACACATCCAAAGTGCGCCTCTCTGTTTCTGTCAGAATGGGAGAAACCGAAGAGTGTGGTTAGGTTTCCTTCTCTGTGCTGAGCAGGGAGCAAAACTGAATAAGCTGGGGAGGCTTCCTTGGGTAGTGCTACAAGCATGTAGCCCCTTCCTTTCACTCCTTGTAGAGAACTGGGAAGCACCATTTATGTTAGGCTTCAGACCTGTTTGTGGAGCACACAATTCTCCTTGTGTATATACACTTATCTCCGGGAGTTCTTCTCAGTCCTAGACAAAGGGAGTTGCAGGCTGTTCCAGTGCACTAGGGCTGCAGAGAGGTTTCCTCACACTCAGCCTTTTAACCTCATAGACCAAGAAATATGGCCTGTGCACCGGGAATGCCAAGAATCTCACACCAATGACTCATCCTAATTGAACAGTTTGCTTATGAAGAGTTACTCGGAGCTGGACATGACTCAAATGCTTAACACAGTGAGGTGGTGCAACACCATTAATTGATCCATCCATAGAATCCTATAGGCAGGACTTAGGCACAACTCATGCTGCAATACAGGCCTCTGTTCTTAAGCAGATTCACTCAGGACATTGAACTTGTCTTCTCCCTGGGAGTATGATTGGTGAAACACATCACCTGCCCCAACCATTCTGTCAGTTTCTGTGGGGGTTGTTCAGCACTATGCCAGCTATCTGTTACCCTAAGCAATCGAGAGATCCAAAGTATGCCTCTCCATTTCGTTTAGAGTTGGAGAAACTAAAGAATGTGTTTAGGTTTCGTTCTCCATGCTGAGCAGAGAGCAAAGCTGAATAAGCTGGGTAGTGCTACTAGTGTATAACCCCTTCCATTCACTCTGAGGAGGAAACTGGGAAGCAACACTTATGGTGGGCTTCAGGCCTCTGTGGTGCAGACCATTCTCCTTGTGAATGCACACTTCTCCCTTGGAGTTCTTTTCATTCCTAGACAAAGGGAGTTGCAGAGTGTTGCACCACCCCAGGGCTGCAGTGAGTTTTCCTCACACTCAGCCTTTTAACCACAAAGACTGTGAAATTAGATGTGCACACTGGGAGTGCTGAGAAGCACACACCACCAACTCATTCCAAGACAACATTTTGTTAATGCACACAGCCTGAGCTGGACTTGGCTCTGGCAAATGGCACACACAGTGAGATGGCACAATGCCATTCATTGATTCTTATAGGTGAGTCTCAGGCACAACTCATCCTGCAATCCAGGCCTCAATTCTTAAGCAGATTCACTCAGGACATTGAGCTTCTCTTCTCCCTTGGCCTATGATCAGGGAAACACATCACCTGCCCCACCCAGGCTGTCAGTTTTTGTGGGGGTTTCTTGACCCTGTGCCAGCTAACTTCCTATCACCCTATGCAACAGAGAGATCTAGAGTGTACCTCTCTTTTTCTCTCAGAAAGAGAGAAACCAAAGAGTACAGTTAGGTTTGCTTTTCTGTGCTGAGTTGGGAGCATGTCGTTTCTCATGCTTTTTCTGCATTTTCTGTTCCAACTTTCCTTCACTCGGTCATCATTGTGTTTTTTCAGAAGGACTTTCATCTCAGTTCCTGCTCACAGTTTGCTTGTCCATGAGTCAATATGAGCCAAAGCTCTAATGGTGTGAATGTCTTGGACACTCTCTTCTTGGAACATAGCGAATACCTATTTGGCTTGCCTTTCTTCTCTGGCCAGAACTGGGGAGCAGAAATACAGATAGCAAGGGTAAGACCACAAGTGGGAAAAGGCTGAGTCATCGCCACTCAGCCTACATTCGGGCTCATTTTTTTATGATGTTTTCTTTCTATTTTCTCTGCTGTATTCATTTGCTCATGGTTTTTCTGCATTTTCTGGTCCGGGTTTCCTTCCCCTGCCTGGCCATCATAGAGTTTTTTTGGATGGATTCTCTTCTCGGGTCCTGCTAATAGTTTGCTGGTCCATGAGTCAATATGAGCCAAAGCTCCAATGGAGTCAATCTCTGGGACACTCTCATCTTGGAAACTAGTGAATACCTCCTTGGCTTGCCTTTCTTCTCTGAGGCTGGAAGTCAGAAGTGAAAATACAGATAGCAAGTTTAAGACTGCCAGTGTGAAACTGTCGAGTCATTGCAACTCAGCATTCATTCTGTCCCTTTTTACACAATTTTTCTTTCTATATTCTCTTTTTTTCTTTCATGTCTCATGGTTTTTCTGCACTTTCTGGTCCAACATTCCTTCCCCAGCTAGCTGGTTATCGAGTTTTATCAGATGGACTTTCTTCTCGGTTCCTGCATTCAGTTTGCTTGTCCTTGAGTCAATAAGAGCCAAACTCCAATGTAGTGAATCTCTGGGACACTCTCCTCTCTCAACCTAGCAAATACCTCCTTGACTTGCCTTTTTTCTCTGTGGCTAGAACTTGGCAGTGAAAATGCAGATAGCAAGGGTAAGACCTACAGTGGGAAACCACCGAGTCATCGCGACTAGGCATCCATTCAGGCTCTTTTTTTATGTTTTTCCTGTCTATTTTCTCTGCTGTATTATTTTCTCATGCTGTTTCTGCATTTTCTGGTCCCACTTTCCTTTCCCCTCTTGGGCATCATCGAGTTTTTCGGATGGACTTTCTTCTCAGGTCCTGCTAACAGTTTGCTCTTCCATGATTCAATAGGAGCCAAAGCTCCAAAGGGGTAAATCTCTTCAACACTCTCCTCTCAGAACTTAGCAAATACCTCCTTGGCTTGCCTTTCTTCTCTGTGGCTGGCACTAGACAGCAAAAATACAGATAGGAAGTTTAAGACAGGCAGTGGGAAACCGCATAGTCATCGAGACATGGCGTTCATTCTTTCTCTTTTTTTTTACAATGTTTTCTATTTTGTCTACTGTTTTCATTTTTCATGGTTTTTTATTCATTTTGTGTTCCAACTTTCCTTCCCCCATGTGCCAGTTGTCGAGTTTTTTTGGATGGACATTCTCCTTGGGTCCTGTGAATTCAGGCTATTAGCCAATGCAGGTGTATCTTATGCAGATGTGATTAATGGCAAAAATCCAGAACTGAGGTGAAAAATGACCTAAGTAAGAAACCATACATGATGCCTATCTGCTCCAAAGATCTCCTCCCCCAAGGTCTTAAGTGTAGTCACAAATCTGCAAGTGGGAGAGAAATAATGAAGTAATTCTAATCATGGTGTCTTCCATGTACAAATGAAAAACCTCCTTTAAATTTCTGGCTGCCCTGGTCAGTGTTTCATTTCAGCTCTCACCAGCTCCTGTTCTCATTTCAGAACATTACTAATGCCCAGATTACACCTGTCCAGTACAACAACTAATAAGCTCCAGGAAGATAATATACAGCTTGAAGAAATTAGCCAGTGGTATTTGAATGCCCATGCTGATGATGGTACATCGACTGTTACTGGAGTTTCTTGTGTTTGTATAACTTTTAACATTAAAGGGATTAGACTTTACTTACCAAATTTTCACTTTCATTTGCGGCTTTTAAACACTGCATGTGACAAAGTATGCTAAAAGTAAGAAAAGTGACCAAGATAGAAGACAAGAGTGATCAGTTTTCCAAGGCTTTGTGTTCTATTTTTATACTGACATGGCTCCCTTTTAGGGAAGCAATATTTTTGTTTCTATTTAAAACCTTTTATAAGGCAAACAAGAGTCTGAATGGACACACTGTATTATTTCAGTGTTCAGGGTGCTAACTCAATTAGTGTGGGTTATAAAGAATGAATTAATATAATGCTCTCATGGGAGTTACTATTAGATAAATGTTCTTTGTAAACTACCAAAACTGTATGCTATGGTTTAAGGCACACAGAAATAGACAATTCATCATTCTTCATTCATCAATTTATACAGCAAGTGTTTTCAAGTTCAAGCTAAATGCCAGACATCATGCTCAGTGCTGAGGATACTAAGATAAATAAAACTCAATTGCTGCTCTCAAAGAACTCTGTCTAGGTGGAAAGAAATACAAAAGCAAGAATTTGATGTCATACATTATATGAAATGAATATACCATATTATTTGAACATTTAATTCAAACTTTACTTGCCCTCTGGCTATAACTATAAGCATTATTAAAAATTGTTTCCAAGACTGCTTTGATATTTTATGACCTCTTTTTAAAAATCTCATGAAAGATAAAATTCTATTTTCCCCAATCGTCATAATTGAAAGAGAATGGACAAATAGTTAAGTATGTCATAAGAAATCATCTGGGTGGCAGAGGGGAAACAATAAATTTCATCAAACCCCCAATTTTTTAAAAACCATACTAGATTCATCATTTAACAAATGTGTATTACTTACCTTTTGAGTGCTCACCAGTTTACCTCAACCTTACAGGGGCAATGACCTGGTCTTTGCTGGCTGTGCTCATCCAGTGGCACAAAATAGAAGATTGGTTCATATTTTATTGATAACTATTGGAAGAGCTTTCCGTAAGCCCTGGTGAATAAGCATAGCTCCTACTCTACAGAGTGCACAGTCTAATAGAGATGTGATGTTATCCCTGAGGTTTAAATATACTGTCAAGAAAACAATGATTAGATGAACAGAGCTATAAGAGCGGCACTGCCAACAGAGCAAAGGGCTAAAGTAGACTTTACCTGTAAAGCTTTCAATGTGATTTCTTCCATGTTCACATACATGCACAGACACATATGCAATCACTGTTTGTTGTCATAAAGGAGCTTTTCTTTTTTCTAAAACAAACATTCAAGGTGCTGGGGAGGCTCCCAGTCATGGTTGTGACATAGACGGCGTCCTTATCTTTTACTACCTGGCCGGCATCCATTCTGAACCACAACCTCTCTGCTCCATACTTGAGTGCTTTTGGAAATGGGTCGCCCTCCCCCTTTTTAAATCATTGCCAATGCATACTCAGTCCTTCTATTTAACATTTTATTTACATTTAGTAAAATGTAAATAAAATAGCATTAACACTGAAGATTAGAAAATCAATGGCACTTCGGATATTACTAAATCTTTAACCACATCAGAACCTTTGTCTTAAACATGGGATCAACCAGTGTATGGTGGAGATGGGTTTACAAGAACTGTGTCTCATGACATTGTCACAGTAAAATACATTACCATAGTTGAATCCTACTGCAGTAAACTTCTGCATGTGTATTTCAATAGACACACCTATTACATTTTGCTGTTACAAAATTCTAAGGATGACTGGGAAATCGCGTTGGACAGATTTTCACTATAACATTTGTCAAAATGAAATACAACGTATCATACAAAAGTGAGTCTTAGTAGGAATGTCCGACTGGAGTAGTTCAGGGGAAGCTCTTTTACTTTTTCTCTTTTCTTTTCTTTCTTTCTTTTATCTTTTCTTTTCTTCTTTTTTCTTTCTTTTCTTTTTTTTTTACTGTGGCCACTGCCTGTTTAATCAAGAGTTCACGATTTTAAGTATTTCTTTTATCCAAAATGTCATACTAAGCCTTGCTAACCCTGTAGGAAAAAAGTGAAATCTATGAGTAAAGGAGTGCTACTGAGCAAAGACCAAAGCAAACAGAAGTAGTAAAGGAAGCAGTTGGGAGTCAGGTGTGGGTCCATTTGGATGTAGTTGAAGAAGCCAGGAGCAGACTCAGGTGGGATCATAATTCTTAGTTCATCAGCCCCTGGTTCATTGCTGACTCCGCGAAGCGCTTTCCACTGCTCACGAGGTTCTTTGCGGACGCCCAGCCGTCACTGCAGGAAGCCTTTACCCATTTAAGCCTGAATTTAGGAAACCATCCTTTCCCCTCTGAAGTTAAAGGACCTGTTTTTCCTTCCCATTCGCCCGCTGGGACTTCCAGATGGAAGTAGGAGCTGCGCTCCGCAGCCAGAGAAAAAGAAGCCAACTCCCGGGCGCCAGGCCCGGCTCTTGTGACTTTGAAAAGTATCCAGCCCGTGTGCCACGGCGACGCGCGGCAGCCGGGTGGGATCCACGCGGCGCGCACCTCCTGCGAGGAACTTTTCCGCGCCTCGGCGGCTGTCACTCTCGCTTTCCGACGCGCCTACCCCTGGCTCGCGTTCCCGGAGCGCTCTTCCTCCCGCCCTCCTTCTCTCCCTCCGGGAGAGGATTTCTCGGGCGCCCGCACTCCGCGTCTCAGTCTCCGACCCCGCCGCACCCCGCCGCACGGCACCGCACGGGAGCCCCGGCCCTCACCAACCTCGCTACTGCGCGTGTCGCTTTGCAACATGGCCCGGCGCTGTCCCCCAGCCCTGAGCTCCCAGCTGCAGAGCCCCCAGGGCGGACTCGAAGAGGAGAGAACCGCCGCAGGGGCCCAGCTGCTCGCTTCCAGCAAACTTTGCGCCAGTGGTCCAAAGCGACATGGCCAAGTCACCTCCCACAGTGGCGGCTGCGGTGGTGCAGGAGATCCAGATGGAGCTGCTGGAGAGCGCAGCGCCCACGGGGGCACCGTAGCACAGGTAGCCACAGCGCAGGCGCCCTTGGCTCTGTCTGTGAGCCGCCTCCTCTCCCGCCACCGCCGGCCTCGCTGCTCCCTCCCTCCGGGTCTCTGCGGTCACCTCCTTCTCCCGCGCCTTGCTGCGCCCGTGCGGCCACTTCTCTGTAGGCGCAGGAACCCTGCCCCTCGGCAGCTTTCCCCAACTCCTCTCTGACTTCCATTTTTCTCTGTTTCTGCAAAGCAAGTGGAAAGGGGCGGGGAAAACCTGCGGGTCCCCTTTCCAGGCGTCTCCCGGGCTGCTGTGCTAGGCTCTCTTCGTCCCTACCAGGGAGAGAGGTACATGGACAGACATGAACCAGGCGAGTGGACTGGACCTGCTCAAGATCGTGAGTCCGGGTGGGCGGGAGGGGGCTCCGCTTCCCCGGACTTCGTCCCTTCTGGCCCAGCTCGGCCCCAGGCTGCGTGAGAGATCTGGCAGAGGTGGTGTGGGGCCCAATGAGGTGTCCGTAGAGCGACCCGGATCACCCTGGCCACCTGGAGGATGACATCAGTTATCCTCCTCAGGGCCCTTGGCTGGGCTTGCCTGGACCCCTGCCTCCTTTTCCTTAAGGGAAGAGCGAGCAGAAAGTTTTTATTTTTCTATTTCTCTTGAAATGTGAGTCATATCAGGGAACTCCCCGGATCCCCTTCCACTACTTTGAGTATTCATGGTTGCTGGAAAAATTCTGCCTGGCTGCTTGTTGTGAAATAGGAGAATTCGGTAGTAGGCGTTGGGCAATGGTAAGGTGACTTTTACCTAAGGCTTTGGCAGGTACAGTTAGGATTACAGACACCTCAGGTCTCAGCGGTAAGAGTCTCTCAACTTTTATCCTAGCAGGGAACTGACTTCAGACTCCTAGCTTTGTTCTGGTTGTATAGAGCCACGCAAGGTTTAAAGTCACATTTCAAGCTTCATTCTGAAGATTTGTCGGTGCTTAATGGCATTGACTTGCTGGTTTTAAACCTGCGTTTGCCAGCTTGTAAATTGTGGCAAGATGTATGCATGTGCATACATACTCGTGCATACTAAAGTGCACTGGAGAGAAGATGCAAGTGTATCATTGTAATAGTAGGAAGGGAATGAGACAGAGGTTGCAAATGTTTTGTTGCTGCTTTGATAGGTAGAAATGACTAAATATTCTGATATTGTAGTAATAGTGGTTCCCAGGGACATGCTAGTTGAGCTTTATTGAACATTCTTTGACCCGTAGGAAATAAATTTGCTAATTTAAAACACATAATTAGATTTGAGATAGGGGAAAAATGTAGAGATTAAGGACTTGTATAGTCAGAAATCCATTTCTCTCTTACCGGTAAAACAGCATGATGTTAGCCTACTCTGGTTCATTTGCTTTCACAAGCAGAGCTGGGACATGTAACTAACCAGCCTCATTCCCATCTAGTGTCTGCCAGAGGATCTGAATTCTAACCCCACATATGTTTTACATTCCTGATTTTATCTAGATGCTTGACAGGTTAGATGAGAGTGAAAAAATGTACTCAGGGACCTCAGTGGTGCCAGGATGAAAGTCTTGAATATTAATAAAGGAAGGGACTTTGAGTGCCTCTTTTTTCTTTGATTTTCCTTGAGGGATTATTTTTTTGAGAAAAAGGTTTTTATTCATATGATAAAAAAATAGTTCCTGAATTGTTGAAAGATCAAAGTGAAGGCTGACCTAAAGCTGGACTGCATTCAGATAAGAGATTCTAATTGGTGATCTGTATAATTAATCATGAGTCCACAAAGTATTTTGTGGCTGTGCTGTGGAAATGATTCCAATGTGAGAAGATGCAATTTCTCCTCTTGAAGAACTTACATTCCAGTAGCTGCAAGTATGACAAAGGTTTAGCAATTGTATGGTAGGGGTATCTAAGAAAATATTACCAGTCACAGATACTCTATATTGAGTAATCTGCAAGAGCTACATAGAAAAGTGGCATCTAAAAAGAAATTTGAAAGGTGGGTGAGATTTCCATTCAAGAGATGGTGGGGAGCAAAACCTGAAACTCTCATAGAAGTTGGAAGTCTTAGTTACAGATACCTTTGTAATCCCTGTTTCATAGAGTGTGGAAATGTGCAGGTTGGGTACAGTTCGGAATTAGACTGATGAGATTTGAGACCACATCTTGGACACGGTGGAATGGTTAGTGTACTGCACCAGAAATATATGGAAAAGTTTTGAAAAGGAATCATGATATCGCACTGGAAACCTCCACCTGAGAATGTTTTGTAGGATGGTGATAAGTCCAGAGACAGAGTCACTAGCTAGAAAAGAAGACTGATACAAGAGTCTGGCTCAGAGTTAATAGGGCCTAAATTTCTTAGAGATGAAAACATCAGGGATACAATAGGTCTATGTACCAGACATTTCTAAGATCAATCCACAGGAATTAGCAAATGATAGCGTAGATACTAGATAGAGCGAAGGGAAGAATGGGCTTTTATAAAGCAGGTGAGGTATAAATATTCCATTGTAACATTATCTGTCTCCCTGCTTTCTCTGCCTTCCAAAACTGAAAGCAATTTTACTTGAATTGTGTTCCTATCACAGCCATTATTTGAGGGCAACATTGCCTTGTTTATTTTATATCGGATAAATCCTGGCATTATAGGGCTTGTATGAAACTTGGCAAGGCCAACTATTCTATGTCTGTTCAGGCAGAACAGACCAGTCATAAAACTGCAAAGATTCGAGGCTGTCTTTGGGACATTCACCCTTTTTTGATGCCCTGAGGAGTAGTAATTCCACTTAGAAATGGAACTTCCATTTGCAAATGGGGTCTCTAAGTAATCATGGTTTCTGTGAGTCTTTTTTTGTTTTCCTCAAGATTACAAGTTTTATACAAGCAATGCAAAAGACACAGATTCATGAACTCTTCCCATTTATTTATTTGAATCCATAATCCTGTGTGTGGGACTGAACATCCTTCATTCCTTCCAACCCTTTCCCCCAGCACAGTGTTGTGAGTACAGTGGATGTATTTCTTACAAGTTCTTGAAAGTTCTGATTTAAGCAAACTGCGTTGCTATTTAGGTAATCCATCAAATAGTTTTGGTGTCAACTTAAGCGCAGTCCACCTCTGAAGTCAAGGTACTCACAGAGATCTCCAACCTGTGAGCCCTCACTGTCCACTACAGTAGCCACTAGCTACCTGTGACTTCTGAGTATCTGGGTTATGGCTAATCTGAACTGAGGTGTGCTGTAAATGTGAAATACACACCAGATATCAAGGATCTGTGTCAGCAGTGGTGAACCTATGGTATGCATGCCACCACTGGCTGTTTGTTATCACTGAAAGCTCTAAAAGATTTACCACCACAGTCTGTGTTTCACATCAAGACTACAACTCATCTACACTAATCACTTTGAAATGGGTTGCATATTGATACAATAAAAATATTTTAGGTCATAATTTTCCTGCTGCTTTTTGCATTTTCAGTGTGACTACTAGAAAGTGCCAGCCATGTGGGTCCTCAGATGATATTTCCCACTGGAGAGCATTGTTCAAAAAAGTTTGAAACTAGTAGTTCTCCAGAGAGTGGAAAAGCTTCTGGATAAAGGCCTGGTGGATGGGAAGCAGGTGACAGGCATTGAAAATGGGAGGGTGACAGAAGAGAAAGTAGAGGAGAAATTAGAATAGTAGCTTAGTAATTGAGACTTCAAAGAGATTGTAACCAGCATCTCCAGTTACACCTGAAAACGAACAGACAGCAAGCATAGGACCTGTTTGCTTTGCTCCTAACAACAGCTCTCAGCTGGTTGCACCCTAGCCCAGTGGAGCCTGCCAGCTGCTTTGCAAGCACCTTACAGCCTGGTTGTGGCAGTAAGTATCCTGCTGAAGGACTGCTGAAGTAGGAGCTTTATCAGGAAAGAGTGGCAGCCTTTTTCCTGTGACTTTTGAACTGAGACAGTGCTGTTTTCCTGAAGCTTAGGTCTGTGGTACAAGTTAGTCTTGTGCAGTCTCCAATTGCAGCAGTCCTGGGTGCTGTGCTTTATGTTTTGTTAAAACTTTCACTCTTCATCACCAGTCGTCATCCTTTTGAATGGTATTTTTGTTCCAGGGTTGCATGGGAGAAACTAAAGAAAAAAAAATACACATCAGAATTTCTGAGTGGGTCTTCAGATCTGCGTGATTTAAACGGTTAGTTTTTCTGGTAGTTTATGCTTCTTTTCTGTTGGTCTTTCCTTTTTATGTATAGACTTAGTTTACTGGTTGCTGAATCTAACTCCTGTGCATTATACAGTATGAAGCCTTGGTCTTCTCAAGAAAAGCTGAGCGGGCCCAGGCTTGCCTGGCACCGCAGATGCTCTGAACTCCTTGCAGCCAGACTCAGGGTCTGGGCGGCATCACACTCTGGGGTACACTCTGCCTAGCTCCCTGGGACCAGGAGGCCTTGGCCCCCACCCGGTTAAGGAGGAGGCTCCACCTGCACACCCCAGGAGGCCACCCTCACTTGCTGTGCACAAGATCCAGCTCTACCGGGTCCCATGACAGCACAACCCACCAGGGGAACGCCTGGTCAGCCTCGCAGGACACAGAGCCACGTAGGTTCTAGAAGAAAATGACAAAATGAAAGACCAAGAGGCAGTCTCAGTCCCCCAGCCCACTAAGAAGAAATCCAAGAGACACTGAAATGGAAGACAGTGAGAGTCACACAACTGGACTTTCTGAAATGATAGAAAATGCAGTAAAGAAACAGCTTGATGAAGTTATAGAGAAATTCAAGTCAGAAATATTCTCTCAGCTAAAAAATGAAATGAGAATCATTATTAAAGAAATATGTGTATCTAAAGAAGAGCAAGATAAAAAAATAGAAGAACTTAAGAAAATGATCGAAACTTTGAATGAAAAATATAAGACACAAACAGAATGCATAAAACAGATGCAAAGGAAAATGCAGGAAATGAAAAACTCCATGGAAAGTTTGAAAAACCACTTGAATGAAGCTGAAGATAGAATCTCAGATCTTGAAGACAGCATGGGAGATCATGGCCACCAAAGAAAAGATCTCTTAAAAATAGTAAGGAACCAAGAAACAACAAATCAACAGCTGCAAGACAATGCCAAGAGAAATAACATAAGATTAATAGGCATAAATGAAAAAGCAGGGTCAATACTAATGACCTGTGAAGACTATTCACAGAAATAATAGCAGAAAACTTTCCAAACATGGGAAGGGAACCTGAAATACAGGTAACTGAGGCATACAGAAACCCAATTAACCATAACCAAATAAATCTTCACCCAGACATATAATAATAAGGGTATCAGAAATACAGCACAAGAACAAAATACTAAAAGCTGTCAGAGAAAAGAAACAGATCACCTATGAAGGAAAGCCTATCAGAATCACGGCAGACTTTGCAACACAAATCTTTAAGTTAAGAAGAGCTTGGAGTGAAGCATTTCAAATCCTGAAGGAAAACAACTTTCAACCCAGATTGATGTACCCTGCAAAACCATCCTTAAAAATTGATGGAGAAATAAGATACTTTCATGACAAAGAACAACTGAAGAAATTTATGGCCACAAAACCAACACTACAAAGAGTACTGAAAAACACTCTAGAAAGAGACAAAGATAGCCACAATCTTAAGAACAACAACCAAAGGAAACCACTAAGCAGGGCAAATAACTAAACAGAAAATGTAGAAAACCAACAACAGGAAGATATCATGACAGGGATGAGCCAGTACATATCAGTTTTATCAATCAATGTAAATGGTCTCAACTCAGCAATAAAAAGAAACAGACTAGCAGAGTGGGTTAAGAAACAAAACCCAACAATATGTTGTGTACAAGAAACACATTTCACTCAAAAGGAAATTCACAGACTAAAAATCAAAGGTTGGAAAATAATAATCCATGCAACAGGAACCCAGAAAAAAAGCAGGGGTAGCTATTATGTTTGCAGACAATGCAAACTTCAAACCAAGAATGATCGAAAGAGATAAAGAAGGTCACTACATACTTGTTAGGGGAAAACTTCAAGAGGAAGACATTGCAATCATAAATATATATGCACCAAATATGGGAGCACCCAACTATGTAAGACAATTCTTAATAGGCATGAACAACCAAATAAACAATAATACAGTTATAACAGGGGACCTTAACACCCCTTTGTCACAGAGAGATAGATCAACCAAACAAAAAATCAGCAAAGAAATAGCAGAACTGAATCAAGTTTGTGAACAAATGGACCTGGAAGATGTATACCGAGTACTCCACCCATCAACATCAGAATACACATTCTTCTCAGCTGCACATGGGTCATTCTCTAAAATAGATCATATACTGGTCCACAAACAAGCTTAAGTAAATGCAAAGGAACTGAAATAATTCCATGCATATTATCTTACCGTAGCAGAGTAAAATTGGAAATGAATGACAAAAAAACCTACAATAACCGCATAAACACATGGAAATTAAATAATACTCTCCTAAATAACCAATGGGTCACAGAAGAAGTTACAGAAGAAATTAAACAATATCTACAATTGAATGAAAATGCAAATACAAATTACCAGAACCTGTGGGATACAATGAAAGCAGTCCTCAGAGGGAAATTTATACCACTAAAGTCTCATATCAGAAAAATGGAAAGAACACATATAAGCAACCTAATGCTGCACCTCAAACTTCTAGAAAAAGAAGAGCAAGTCAAGTCAAAAGCCCAAAGAAGGGAGGAAATTATTAAGATTAGAGCAGAAATTAATGCAATTGAAACTAAGAAAACAATACAAAGAATTAATGAATTGAAGAGTTGGTTCTTTGAATGAATAAATAAAATTGATAAACCCCTAGCCAACCTTATCAAGAAGAGGAAAGAAAAAACGCAGATTCATGCAATAAGAAATGAAAAGAGTGAAATCACTACAGACCTGGAGGAAATACAGAAGATCATCAACACCTACTTCAAAAACCTTTACTCACATAGATTCGATAACACAGAAGAAATGGACAGATTCCTAGAAACCTATGAATTATCAAAGCTGAGTCAAGAAGATGTAAAGCTGCTGAATAACCCAATGTCAGCTAATGAAATTGAAAATGTAATTAGGACCCTACGAACAAAGAAAAGCCCAGGCCCTGATGGATTCACTGCTGAATTCTATAAGAAATTTAGGGAAGATTTAATGCCAACACTCCTCAAACTCTTCAATGAAATTGAAATGGAAGCAAGTCTCCCTAACTCATTCCTGGAAACAAGTATTACCCTAATACCAAAACCAGAGAAAGACCCAACCAAAAAAGAAAATTACTGGCCAATCTCCGTAATGAACATAGACGCAAAAATCCTCAGTAAAATACTGGCAAATAGAATACAGCAACTTATCAGAAAGATTATACATCATGATCAAGTGGGATTCATCCCAGGAATGCAGGGATGGTTCAACATACAGAAATCAATACATGTAATACACCATATCAACAGGGCCAAGGACAAGAACCACATGATCATCTCAATAGATGCAGAAAAAGCTTTTGACAAAATCCAACACCCATCCGTGATCAAAACCCTGCAGAAAATCGGAATAGATGGTCTCTACCTCAACCTGATAAAAGCCATATATCATAAACCAACAGCCTACATCTTACTAAATGGAGAAAAACTGAAAACCTTCAACCTAAATTCAGGAACAAGACAAGGATGTCCATTATCACCACTCCTATTCAATATAGTTCTGGAAATATTAGCTAGATCAAT
>RJWM01029398.1:0-24537 GCA_004363535.1 Dasyprocta punctata
TGCCCACAGGAAAGGCTCTCTGAAGCTAAGGTGGGCCTGGCCATCAAGACAGCAGGATGCTGCCTTCTCATTCCACGCTCTGCCAGTAAACAGTCCTTCCTCAATGAGTGATCTGGGTACCACTTTGTCTCCATCCACTTTAAGTGTGCATCATATGAACATAGACATAAATATGTGTATATTTATACATACTCCCTGGCAAATCCATCTCTACTCTGCTATTCAGTCATCTCAAATTCAATGTGATTAAAATTAAAAGCACTACTCTCATGTCTATAGTTTAGAATTGATGCTTAAGTCATCCTCCTTACTGCTACTGAGTTAATCTCTAAGCCTAGTAACATCTCATTTTAATCTGCTTTTTCTCATTGATGTTAAAGAAATTCAGGCCTCATTAGACCTCAACCAGTCACTGAGGTTCCTAATTCCCAACTCCAGAACTGCAGCTCCTAAATGTCATTCTCAACTTGTTTTTCCTACAGTAGAACTCTGATCTTGCTAGAGCCCTTCTTAAAAACCTTTTATAGCCCTTCTCTGTGTATTAAATCTTGACAGATTTCTTGGTTTTTATATAATTCCCTCAGGATCCCTATGTTAACTTACATTTTAAGAAAAGCTATGAGGTGACCAGAAATTCCAGTGTGGTCATGGAATTCTCTCTCTCACTCTCTCATTCTCTCACTTTCTCACTCTCTCCCTCTCTCCTTTCTTTCAGCTCTGCCACTTTGGAAATCTTTTTTGTTCTTATTCATGCTTTCTAAAATGTTATTCAATAAAACCCTGATCAATCAGATGCACTAGTTTGTATGCCATGCCAGCATATACTGGCTATCAGTTTTAATTTACAGGTATCATACAGCTTACCTTTCATTATGTTCTCAGGATTATCTTCCCCAGTAAGCAGACTCAGCTTGCAGCACCAGAAATCCAGCACAGAACAGCCTGAGTGTGTCTGTCATGTGACCCACACTCTTGCCCTGCACAGAGGCTAGTGCCAGCACACAATATCCCTCCACTACTATAAACCCAGGACTCACTTTGACAACTTCTTTGGCAAATGTGTACCTGGTGCTTCAAGCTATACTGTAGGGCTTCCTATTTGTGTCTGGGATTCTCTGGAAACTACTGTGCACTCACCCACTGTGACCACAGGTCAAAGTTGGAGCAATGGGACAGAGTCACGATTGCAGATTTGGTATGGACCTGAAAACATGAGCTACTTTGCTTTTATAGAAACTTTCCACAGCACAATGTAGGTTACACTAAACAAGAATTTACTGCTACCACCTATTTGGCCTCTCTGGGCACAGAAGGTGTTTGTGTGATCACATGAGTCAAGTCTGGTCACCGTGAAAGTAGGCTGGCTACCACACAGCGAAAACCGGGCGGAGGATCTTAGACCCAGAGCACTGAACCCATGATCTCTCGGCACTTCTGTGCAAAGTGAGAATTGCAATTGGGCTGTTACAACAACCACAGCATGTCAAACCAAGGCAACTATGGGTTCAGATCTCACAGCAATGAAAGTCTAGGTCTTCTCACCAGGCAGACAGCCCGGCTGGGTGAGTGTCACCCAGTGTGGGAAGTGTAAGATGGATGATAGGGAGAGAGGATGAGTATTGCTCACAGAATAGAAGCAATCATGACCATAAACACCTCAGCTTGCTTTAATAGCTCTTGTTAAGGTTTTCTCGGAGGCGTACGCTCTCCATCATCTTACTGAATTAGATTTGTACATTCCATTTGGGAAGCAACGAGAGCATCTTTCTCTTAGGAGAGACTTGGATATCATTAGGTGGCAGGCATGAAAATGACAGAAGGCACGTGCTATGCTTTAGGGCCAGAGTGGCTTCAGCAGCCACTTGCCTGCCTAGCAGCCTGCTCCCAGGGGCCTCCATTGCCCATACCCTGGCTCCAACAGTCCCTGCATCCCACAAGCCTCACACCCCCATCCTCATTCCTGTACTTCCTTGATGTCGCTGTAGCCTGAGCATCCACAGGGTTCACTTTATGGCTGCACAAGTGCTCCAGAAGTTTAGGGCAGTGGGTAGATGCCTCATGGTGGGAATTTGAACCAACTGAGGTTGAGAGTCAACAGATAAATTCTCTTTCCTCCTCTGTGGCCACGGAGTGACTGACAGTGCAGGGATTATCTGTGGCCTCTATGGAGACAATCAGGACACAGAGCATCGCCTAGTCTGGAAACTTGGGTCTGGGCAGCAGTGACATCTTTTACATTTGCTTGGCCCTCTTCTTCGTCTCATTTCTGTTTATCCTGACTCTTGCTTCACTTTGTAGGAACTTATATTCTCACTGGGAAAGGGAAGAACTAAGCACAGAAGACAGCTGAGTGCAGTGGAGGCCAGTCAAGGATGCGCATAAGTGATTATAAACACGTGTCTCTGGATTTCAGCAATTGTGAAGCTTAGGGACTCTCTGGGATGAGGATTTGGTAAGTAGGCTGCACTATAGGGGCAAAGCATCCTGGGGGATTCAGATGTTCTATTCAGGAGAACATGCCTACCAGGAATACATACTTATGTTAATACAGACATGCAGGAATGTCCATCGCAGGACTATATATTAGTGAAATTCTCAAATGTCATCTATATTTGAATACATAAAAAGTCATGGCATACTTATCCAATGGGATGGCAATTTAAAAACACAATAGCAAGAGATTCAGTTATCACAAAATTCAAACATAAGCAGCAGTGGAAGACAGGAAAGTGGTGACCCTTGGGGGTGAACACAAGTAAGGGATACAAAAGATATATTAGCAGCAAATCATTTTCTTTTTCTTCATCATATAAAGAGGCTAAAGTAACTTTGTGAAATCCATCAAGACATTGCTTGTTCTCTTGGCAAATCCTGTATTGAATCAGAATATAGAGATTTAGAAATTAAAAAAAAAATCGTCTACCACAATGTAAAGATACAGATCAATTTCAGTACCCAGCAAGTCCCTCATCCCCACCTTGAGTTTTCCCTGTCACAGTCCTACTGTTCTCATAGTGCCATCATGTGATAGTTTGCCTCTTACTGATTTGAATGCAGTAAAAACATAAAGAACATATTCTTGTGTGTTTTGCCTCTTTTATTCACTATTTTGTTTGTTAGGTTTCATCCGTGTTGTTCTTTTTTATTGCCATTCTGGTGGGTATTTACAGTTCAGATATTTTGATTATAAAGCAGCTATCAACATTCTTGTAATGTGTTTTTGTGAAAATTAAGAACTCAGTTTTTCTTAGGAGGTATATACATTAATGTAAAATTACTGGATTAAGTTGTATATGTTAAACTTTATATACTCCAGACAGTTTTCAGAAATGGTTAATCTAACTAACATAGTTATTGATGAGTTCTCTGTTTAGTGAATCTTTTTAACACAACACCTTTAGTAGGTTGTAATGGTATCTCAGTGTGGATTCAATTTCCATCTCTGATGACTGATAACGTTGTACCAATTAGATATCATCCTTCATAAAATAACTTTTAACAGTCTTTTTTGTTGATATAAATTTTAATTATAACTTCTGTTTTTCCCCTAATATTGATTTGTGATTTCTTTTTAACTTTTGTAATGTTTGGACATGAGTTTTTAGTTGGAATCACAAATATCCTCTGATCTGAATCTTGTCTTTTAGTCTCTTTAACTTAGGTTTTAGTAAACAGAACTTCTTGATTTTACTGAACTCCAACTTATCAATTACTTTAACAGTTAAGACTTTTGTGTTCTAGAAGAATTTTTTCAACCCCAGGAACAGGAATATAATCTCCTACATTTGTTTTTAAAGTTTAATTAATTAATTAATTAACTTAATCTTTACCTGTCTTTTTGTATTTATTTTAAAGAGAATAAAACCAAACCAAACAAAATAGAATAAAGCTAATAATAACAGAACAATGAAAACAATACAGGACTCAAAACATGATAATAGGAAATCAACAATGTCTACCACAATGTCTCTAGTTTTCTTCAAAATAGCTGCTCATACCATCAGATATAATAAAATCAAACAAAACAAAATAGAATAAAACCAATCAAAACAAAAGAATGAAAGCATATTTTAAAGACAATAAAGCAAGATAAAACAGAATAAGGCCAAACAAAACAAAATAGTGAAAGTGATACAGGATTTCAAAACAGGAAAACAGGAAGTCAACAATGGCTGCCATACACTCTTTTTATCTTCAAAACTGCAGCCCTTACCTTTGGACATAATGAAATCAAACAAAACAGAACAGAATGAAACCAATCAAGACAGAACACTGAATAAAACAAAACAACAAAACAGAAGAAAATAAAACAGTGAGAACAATATTGAATTTCAAAAACAATACTGAAGAAAATCTCTCATATTTGCTATACTGCATATTATTATCCTCTTAATAGATGCTCAGACTACCAACTTTAGGCCTGCAAAATCAATTAAACAATATAAGCATTAAGTTGTTTTTGTACCTCAGTTGCTATCAATAAGCCTGTTCTCTGAATCACCTGGTTGCTCATGGAGGGGGATGTTCTTGTCTCACTGTCTGTGTGCCAGTTGGCTTGGGAAAGGTGAATTGGCTTCTTGTTATTCCTCCCAGGCCCAGGATGGCTTCCACTGACTAACAGGAAGGGCAAATTGGTTTGTATCTCTTCTTGGGCCCTGTATGGCTCACGGGAAGGGTGAATTGTCTTTTTGTTTTACCTTTCTTTTTATTTCTATCATTGATCTCTATTTTTTAATACTCCAGAAGGTAGGGAAAGAGTACTTCATTTATATTTGGCAATCTACATTAATTTAGAGAAATCTTAAGTCATAATTTCCTTAAATATTGACCCTCATTTTCTCTCTCCAGTTATATATTAGAGTTTAAAAATCTTATCTCCCATATTTTTTATACTTTCTTCTGTGTCTTCTATCATCTTTCTATGAGTTTTTTGGATACTTCCTATTTATCTTTCTTCTAGCTCAAGAATCTTCTCTTTAGTCATGTCTAATTTGCTATCAAATGAATTATTGAAGTCATTAATTCAGTTATTGTATATTTAGTTCTTAAATTCCCATTTACTGTAGATCTCTGCTGAAAGTTTATACACTACTCTATAAATTTTGATTATGTTAATCCTAATGATTTAAAAACCCCTCTCTGATAAGAGCAACATCTGTATTGCTCCATGGTTTTATTTCTATTATCTGTTATTTTTTGTCTTTTTGTATACTTTTGTTTACATGTCTCATAAAACAGAATCTTAAGAACATTGTTTAAGTCATTTTTACATAGCAGTCTCCTTTAAAAACCCAATTCTTGCAACTTCTACACAAAAGGTTGTAATAGAAAGGAGCAGTTGATACTGAAAAGTGATGAACACGTTACCAGAGTAAGAAATAATCTAAAATTTTTTACAGTTAAAGCTTCATAGTGTCCATTAATAAATGTGACAGTTGCAGAGGGAGTGTTAATTTTTTTATGATTACTTAGTTGTTCAATTGATTTTATTTTCACTTTTCATCGTGTTTGTAGATGACTTCTCCATGGGCATATTTATGGCTAAGGCTTTGTTTCCCTACAAACTCACAATCCCAGGCTGCATGAATTCTACGGGTTATTCTGTTCCTTTCAGCACAAAAATTTTAAAATATTTTCACAACTAAAACAAATTCAATATGTGTTTTGTTATTGTGGCAAAATATATGTAACATAAAATTTACTATTTTAAGCATTCTTAAATGAAAAAAATCTTGATTTTGAGGGCAGTTTTGAATTCACAGCAAGATTTCCAGAAACCCCTACCAGCTCGCAACCCAGTGCCCCACGCTGCCTGCGTCCTGGCCACAGCAGCACACTGTGATAATCAATGTGGATACATTAGCATTGCTCAACTCCACAGTTTACATTAGGGCTCGCTTTTGGAGTTGTACGCTGAGTGCGTTTGGACAAAGGTACACCAATGTGAATCCATCGTGAGTGAATCCATACCATGAGTCATTTAATATAAATAAAGAGCAAAATAAAAGATGATAGGAAGTAGGGAGATATATCTTTCTTAAAGTGGAAGGAAACCAGGAGATGTAGGGGAAAGGTAGGGGATCCAAAGGACTGAAGACGTGTGGAGTGTGTGTATCAGCTCCCCACAGGGAATGTAGTTGTTATGCATTGCAAGCATCTACTCATAAAATAAAAATCTTTTAAAAAGAATAGTTTCCAATCTTCTGCTCTCCCTGTTGTTCCTCCCACCTCCCTTATCCCTGGGAGCCACTAACCTTCACATCATCTCCACACAGTTGCCTTTTCTATCATGTTATATGGTTAGAAATGAACAATATGTAACATTTTTAAACTGGCTTCTTCGATTTAGCTTTTTTTTTTTTTAGTGCATGTCTGCAATAGATAATGATGACATTTCTTGTGGTGACTTGGCACATGTGCGCAGCACATCTTAGTTTCTCTTTCATCCCCTTCCCTCCCCTCCTTCCATCCACTCCCTCCATTGCTTGATCCCTTCCCCATTTCAAAAAGATCTCTCCCTACTCCCTATAATTCATCTTTTATTTTGGTCATTACTTATATTTTGAGTTTCTGACATAACAGAAACCATATAGTATTTAAGCTTGGCTTTTTTCACTTTGTAATACCCATACACCTTCCCTCCAAATCTTCTCATAGCTCACTGGGTTTAGCACTAATAATATCCCACTGTCTAGATGCACCACAGTTTGTCCACTCAACTACTGAAAGATATTTTGATTATCCTCAATTTTTGACAGTTATGAATAAAGCTGCTGTACACATCATTGTGCAGATTTTGTGTAAATCACCTGTGAGGACTGCTGCAGTTACCTATTATGAGGAACACGTGCCCCTGAAACTTCAAATCTGCTAGTCCTTCCTGTTAGGTTTCTCAGCTTCCAGAACTATGAACAATATATTTCTACTGTTTATAAATTTTACAGCCTCAGGTATTTTGTCAGAGCAGCCTGAGTGGTTTAAGACAAATGATGTGGTAGAGTCTATTGACTCCTCCATCTCCCTGTTCATCTCTTAGCCACAGTAGAGTGTACAAAGCCTGCACAGGCAATAACAGAGCTAATGAGGCTCAGCTTCCATTATTTCCCTTTACTCAAAGCATTACTGTTGAAGATCGCAGAAGTGGGCTAAGTCTCCAGGGTGCATTAAAGTGAATTTGCAGAATGTTAAAGAACTGTAGGGACAAATATTCAAGCATGCATATTCCATTTCACTATGTTTGTTCATTTCTTTGAAGCTATAGAGCTCTAAGACAAAATAGCCCTCTCTCTTTTAGTTCAGTCCTTTGTGGGAATGAAAAGCAATTCTTAAATTTTACAGAGACATGCTGCTCTTATTATCTATCTGCGTTAAGAAAGTATTACAATTTCAATAATAGCCTTGGTTACGTGATTCTCAAATATCTGTTCAAGAAGGAAAAGACATGCAATTCACCATTTATCTCATACATATAAAGGGATATGGACATGCAAGATATTTAGAATTAGAATTAGGAATTTGGGAGAAATAACCACAGAAAAGGGAACAGAGGCACAAGTCGAAAATGGGTTCATAAAGTAATATGGGAATCATTTGTACTTTTAAAGTTGGTTCAAGTAATGAAAACAAGTAAGACCGTTTCAGTACAATGTCCGCTATTACATTCAAATGAGAAAAGAATAAAAGACTAGATACGTGATATCAAAACATTTCAATTATTTGTGGAATGCGTAGGAAACTTGGAATGCAAAAAATATACCTAAAACTCAGAGAGTAGAGCGGATACTCCATGTTGATAAAAGGAAATAATTTTAAGTAGTCTTTGAAAATTAACAGCCTCTGAAAGTCTGAGTTTAGAATTGTGGTTTTATAAGGAACTAAGAAGACACTGGAAAAATTATGCTGCAGAAGAGATATTTTGAAAATATGCTATGTTTGCATCAAAAACTTGTAAAGCTAGATTTTGTAACAATCTAAGAAAAAAGACTTACCTCTCTAAGAATAAATAATTTTATGCATAAAATTTTATTACATAAAATTACTTCAGATCAGTAGAGCAAGCACTGTAGACATTTCAACCAGCTTAGATACTGTAAAGAAAAGCTAGGCATAACAGGGAAAAGACTACTATTTTAAGCATTCTGCATAATCATACTGCAATTTTTCCCACTCATATAGAAAGACAGGGAAGAGGTAAGAAATTAAAAAGCTGAAAATATTTCTAAGAAAGCCAGTTAGTATCTTTACATTTCTTCTTATGTGAGAAAAAAATAAGTATTTAGTGTTCAAAAGAAAATACAATGCTAAATTCAAACAAAGCTTTGAGTTGAGGTTTGAGGCAGATTAATGTCCTATATAAAATTTTGACCTTAAGAAAAATTTCAAACTGACCTCATGTTTTGAGAACATAATTAAATTAAAAGGAACTGAAAATAAGTAAAAATCAGTAAGACAATCTAGTTTACCTAAATCCATTTCTTAAAACCTTTATCTAAATTTTATTTCAAAGTTTATTATAAAATTTAGTTAACATAGAACTTTTCATATTTTTATTATTTACTATTTAAACTTAGAAAAACTTCAGATTTTTAACCTGGTTATCCCCAGACATAGGAAATTCTGTCTACGTAGGCCCTCTGATCACATTGTTACCCCACTCCACAGTGCTGACCTTGCTGGCTCAGTCACCTACTAACATTCTGGGTATCCTGTCTGGGGAATTACAGAGTTGTTTCTGGAAGATGAATCCTAAATTATCAACTACACTATATGGATCACAAATACATGTAGGACAAGAAAATATCTCTCCTTGACTCATTGGAAGTTCTGCAGATGGTCAGGAGCTGGGCAAATGCTTCATCTCATTAACAGTGCAAGTCTGGAAGAATTATATAAGAATTACATAACCTTCAATCTCTCTACTTCCTCATTAAGAAAATAGTGGTAACCATACCTGGCTTCACTGTTTCATCAGGAGAATTGAATGAGGTCATGGTATAAGCCCTAAACAGTGCTAACACACAGGTGCTCAGTAAGTGGGAATTGTTTTTTGAGCATTAAAACTCTTGCCATGCATTTGCTCATGAACTGCTGAACAGAAATGATATTAATATTCAGTTAGATGAAATCCAACATTTTAGAAATAATCTGATGATACTTGCATGGATTCCCACATTCAATTTATTCTTCAAGAGGGAAAAACTAACCGGTTAAGATGGGTCACAATCAGTCACCAGCATAAGCCAGATTTCCATCTCGACATTTCTAGCTAATGATTGGAGTTCGGGTCTCTCACCAGAAACAAGTTTGCTCTAAAATTATACCTCTTCTTTAGGATGACAGAGGCATAATTCTCATTTACCCATTTGTTTAAGAGATCCACCCCATAATAAGGCAAACTCATTGCCTCAGAGGCTTTGGGAGATGAGTTTGCAGCAGTAAAATGATGCTATGCACTACACCAGAGCTTGCTTGTAAATGTTCCTTATTCTTCACTGTCAGCTTAGAAACAGCTCAGGCACAACCTGGATGCCAATCTCTTCTCACTCCCAACCTGAGATGGATACAAAGAGACTTTTTTCTTTTTTTAAAACAGGATAAAACAGAATAAAACCAATCAAAGCAAACCAGGATAAGTGATACATTACTTCAAAATGTTACAAAATCAACAATAGTTACCATAATGCCTCTTGATGCCTTCAAAATAGCTGCAGATAACTTCAGACATAGTAAAAATCAAACAGAACAGAACAGAATAGAAACAATAAAAGCAAGATAATGAGTGCAATAAAAGACTTCAAAACAAGTCAATAGTAAATTCAAAATTGCTACCATCATATATCTTGCTATCTTGGAAATACCTGCTCCTGCCATCAGATTTGACGTAATCAAACAAAACAAAAGAGAGTAAAACCTAACCCAACAAAACAATGGAAATGATATAGGACTTCAAAACAAGACCATAGGGGATCAACAATGGCTACAATCCTCAGAAGGAGATCCCTGCTAGATGCCACATTGCGTACTGCTATTCTCCAAACAGATGATCAGACCACTGGCCCTAGACCTACAATGTCAGTGAAACACCAGTGCACCACAGGTATCCAATTGCATTTCACCTGGATAACTGTCATCACAGCCTGTGTTTCCCCTGCTGGTCACTTATAGCAGGGGGAGGGAGATCAGTACTTCTTGTTTGCCAGCCTGCATGCAGGAAGGGGCTGGGGTCTGTCTTTTCCAGTCTGGCAGCTGCCCGCACATGGCACTCATTCCCAGACTGGGCTTGTTTGCTGGTGTGGCCTTGTTCTCTCTCCACCAGTCCATGAATGGTGCTCACTCATGGGGAGAGGCTTGGGTCTGGCTGTCCCCAGTCCAGTGGCAGCCTGCATATCGAGATTTTTTTTCTCCAAGACAATTTTAAGGCAGTGTGTTTGCTCTAACTCAAATTTGTGTTTTTACCTTCTCCCTATAGTTGAGCTCTCTCTCCAGGACAATGCTTTTTGCATAGGCATCTTTCTCCAAATTTATTCTCTGTACACTTGGCCTAAAACAAAACAAATCTTGGCTCTTCCTGAGAGTATACCACACCCTTGTCATCCCCTCATTTTCTAATGTTTCCTCATAACTCACAATTCTCTCACCTTCCGTTGCTGACCACACCCAAATATTACTAAATTTCACTAGCAACTAGTTTTCAGGCTGCAGGCTGCAACCATCTCTACACCATCCTTACTATTTCTATCTAACAATCTGCTGACTTTATCTGTGCTTTCATTAATGTGTTGTATTTTGGCTCAAAGTGTTGCTTCTCAGCACTAACCATAGTATTACCCTTGCTACTGTCTATGTATGAATATATATCTCTCTTCCTTCTTCCAGGAGAACATTCACAACTTTGCTGTTAATCTCAGACCTCATTTTCTTAGCAGCAATTCTTCCACTACAGTCACTGTTTGCATGCTCCTTCTGCTTTTCTATATTCATCACAGTCCTGTAGCTTCCATCTTCCAGTTTATATAGAGCTTAGCATTTTAGTGAGAAAGTGAAGTTGCAAAGGGAAATAATACCATTCCTTCAACTCAATCAACCTTCCTTACCTCAAACTACCTTGGGATTGGGGGTGGTAAAGAAGCCACAGTTCTCTGAAAACAGAGATTAGAAGAATGAGAACTCAAAATACTGTACTATCTAGTACACATAAGGCCACTTCTGTCCTAGCAATCTTTCATTTTTTCTTCTTTGTATCATTTAGGGAAAGTCTACAGGTCTCAGCATGAAATTTAAAGCTCTTTGTTACCTGGCAACCACTTTATTTTTCTTCCTCCACTCATCTTTCATTTTTCTTGAGCATGATGAAATTTCTCTTGCTTTGTAATGGGTTCTCTTATTGAGTTCTCACTGGGAAATACCTTTTACCTATCTTCTTTGCATTGCAAGTCTCTCCAGTTATAAATTTTTTGAGGTGAAGGTTTTGAAAGCCTTCAATAAATGCTTCTTCCTTTACCTCCCATTTGGCAGAAGATCTTGCCCTTTGTACCTTATGCAACTTTCTTTCAGGTGCTGTTCACACACTGGCCCAGTTTCTTATTTCTATTTCCTGTGCTTGGATTGTGACTGTGAACTCTTTGTGGGTGAGAACTCTGTCCTTCAAAATTCTTTCAGTATTATCCAGTGTCTGGTCATAGTGCATGGTGCTTAATGTATACTTAGTAAACCTTTGCTGAAAGGAAGGGAAGAAAGAGAAAAGGAAGAAAATAGGATGATTCATTATAGCTGGTGATTATCAAGTGATGCAATTGTGAATATCTGGTATAATTTTATGTGAGCTGAAATATTTCTATTTTAAGAGAGTTGCTATAGTCAGGGGTTTCAAGGAAAACAATTACATATGGGACACATAGTTTATAATATTATTTATAATGGTCACCCAAGAAGTCAAATACAAAGAAAGTGCATGAAATCTGTCCACAGCAATAAAGACTAAGTAAATTCAGTCGAGGGCTGGATCCCATGGTGTAGTGCACTGGTAACTAGTAGTCAATTTAAATACTAGCTGAACTGAATCAGCATGCTGCTGAGTGTGGATGGCCCACCTGAGGACTGCTGCCTGCATAAAAAGAGACCTGGAGAGGAAGAGTAGCATTGTGGATTCTCTTAAGTGTTGTTGCTGTTTGGAGTCATTGGTTCTCCTGGAGGAGCTGGTTATGCTGGCTCCCCTGATATGAACTCAGCTGTTATTACTGAAGGAGCTCGGAACCTTGTTGCTGAGAATGGCTGTGGCTCACTTTGGGGGAGATTTAGTCCTTACTTGGAGTATTGTTTCCTGGTTCCAGAGGGGAAGATGTCTGCTATTTAATCTCCAGGAGAAATTTGTCACACTGGCTCCCAGGTATGTACTTGGTTGGTCTCATCATCGGAGGAGCTCAGGACCTCACTGTGACTGAGGATGGCTATGGTACTTTTCAGGGGATCCCTGGTCCTTATTTTGAGTATCACTTCTTGGGTCCCGTACAGAACCCTCAACCTACTGGCACAGATCCTTCACTCTGCTGGCATAGACTTTCTAGCTTCCACCACTGACCTTTCAGCCTTTCAAGCACAGATCTTTGAAGCATGAGTCATTGTCATAGGCTCTGGGCCTCCAGTTGGACTAATGAGAGGCATTGTCATGGGCTCTAGCTATTCAACTGAACTCATGCAGGACATTGCCATGGGATCCACGCCCTTGGCTGGATTCCCTAGATTTTTGGTGTGTAGATAGATTTCCTGAACTTCTTAAATTTGACTCCTTGGGTGACCATTATAAATAATATGATAAACTATGTGTTGTATATGTAATTGTTCTCCTTGCAACCCCTGACCACAACACATGGCAATAACCTGCCTGAGTTTATCCAAAAACCTAGAGCCTGCAACAATGACTCGTGCATGTCTATTTCACGAATCTGTGCTTGGAAGACCCAAAGGTTAGGGGTGGAAGATAGAAGGTCTATGCCAGCAGAGTGAAGGATCTGTGCCAGTAGGTTGTGGGTTCTGTACTGGACCCAAGAAGTGATACTCAAAATAAGGATCAGGGCTCCCCTGAAAAGTACCACAGCCATCCTCAGTCACAATGAGGTCCTGAGCTCCTCCAACGATGAGACCAACCAAGTACTGGGAGCCAGTGTGACAAACTTCTCCTGGAGATTCAACAGCAGACATCTTCCCCTCTGGAGCCAGGAAACGATACTCTAAGTAAGGACTAAATCTCCCCCAAAGTGAACCGCAGCTATTCTCAGTAACAAGGTGCTAAGCTCCTTCAGTGATAACCGCCGTGTTTGTATTAGGGGAGCCAACATGACAAGCTCCTCCAGGAGAACCAAAGACTCCAAACAGCAACAACACTTAGGAGAATCCACAATGCTACTCTTTCTCTCCAGGTCTCCTTTTTATGCAGGCAGCAGTCCTCAGGTGGACCATCCACACTCAGCAGCATGCTGATTCAGTTCAGCTGGTATTTAAGTTTACCACCAGTTATCAATCCACTACAAGAGTCTACCATAACTAACAGATAGGTAAATATGATACTTCTTAAAAGGCCCATACAGTACATGAAGAAAACCTGTGTCTTTGTTTAGTAATCAAACTCCTCTAAATTTCCCTTGCAACTTCAAAATCCACTATCAGTGCTCAGGGCAACAGAGCCACTGAGTCAAATATCTTCCCAATTAGATGTTTGCTTGTCTGTGAAAACATAATTTGACTTGACTGCTGGATAATAAAATGTAGTTCATGGGTAGCTACTTTTTTGGCTTATCATTAGAATCAAGTCTCTAAGAATGTCTTTGAGAATATAATCCGTGAGAACTAAGAACTGGACCAAGAATATAAAATCATTTCAAATATTACAAGTGACAAATCTAATAAGCCTCAGATTTGCTCAATAATTTGCCAGGAAACAAAATACCAGGAAACATTTAAATGTTACATGTTAAACAATTTTTTAAAAGACAAGATGAGCAGATAGATGATAGTTATTAAACCTATAAAGCTGAACTATTTCTTTGACTTTTTAAACCAATGCCTAGATACACAGATACTTTTCCCATCTTAGTGAATCATCTTCCTATTCACCACCAGTGTAAATGTCTGACCTCCTATTGAGAACCTGGCATCTGGCATTTTCCCCATTGGCTCCAATCCCCGCTGATGATATCTCAAGGTCTTTTATACAATCCTCCCTCTATTTCTGCGTCTGTGTCATCCTCATGAGTGTCTAGACTCCACCCAGTCCAGCAACAGGCCTTTAGGAATCATCGTAGTTGCCACTTCAGTTCCCTTGCCTAGTTCAGTAATGTTAGACCCTTGTCGGCCTCACTCAGAGGGCCATGATTGAAGCCTCTAAACACCGTATTAAAAATTGGCTTCTCAACTGCTGTTTTGCTCACATCATTTATCTTTTCCTCTGACTGTCATAGTCCATCTGTTACTATTTCTTCCAGCTTACTTATGTTTCCCATTTTCCATTTCTTCCAGCTTACTTATGTTTCCCATTTTCCATTTCTGTCATGTAAGATGGCACAGCCTATATGATGTCTGTCAAAGAAGAGATTTAAGGAGCATTAGGAGAGTCCCTTAACTACACCATGAGATTTTGACTTTGCAGGTTAGGGACACAGCCATGGTGCTAAGACACAATAACCCATTTATCCTCCAGTGCTGACTCACCTGGAAAAGGACTGCATCGTGGATAGTTGCCACTATGGGAATCCCCAATTTGTGTAACCACATCCTCTACTCTTATTTGTGGCAAAGGGACAGTACCTTGGCAAATGTTCTAACCAAAGGCAAATTAAGCAATAGGAGGTGCAAAGTAAACAAGAAAAAATACTGTCCATTCTGAACTAAGTTGGCTATCTGGTTGACCATCCATGCTGTTTTGTGAGACTCTCATATGCGTAGTAACTAAGACTGGTGCGGCGCCTCTGGACCTTCCTTGGAGTTACCAGAGGACTATGCAGTCAGCTGTGTCCCAGGCTTGGTAAACAGACAAAACAACAAGAAAGAGCAGATGATAGACTATGGGCCTGGGATTTGTCTCTATTCTACAAAGAGAAAGATCTCAATGAAAACGTAACATGTTTTGTATGTATTGTCCTTTTGTGTGTCAGGAATAATGATGGTAATGGTGGCAGTCTTTCCTAATAAACTGGCAAAAATAAACTAGAAGTTTTGAAATGAATATTTTGTATTGAAAGACATATCTGTTGGTCAAAGGAATTCTACATGTTTTGCTAAAAGTATTATTTCACAGACACAGAGAGAAACTCCTCTTTTCAAGCAATGACTAATATAATAGATAAAATTGACACCTGCTACTTGGCTACATAAAATGTAGAGCACAAATACATACACACTGTTATGGATTAAAAGCTGGTGGTCAGCTTGACACCAGCTGAATTACATCAGTGTGATGCTGAGTGTAGATGGCCCACCTGAAGAAAGTTACCAGCATAAATAGAGATGTGGAGAAGAAGAGCGAGGCGTTGTGGGTTCTTTCAAGAGTTCTTGTTATGAACTGATGGTTCTCCTGGAGCTGCTTGTCGTGCTGGCCCCCTCAATTTGGATTTGGCCATTATTATCGGAGGAGCTCGGGACCTTGTTGATGAGGGTGGCTTTGGTTCATCTTGGGGAGCTCTGCTCCTCACACTGTGCATCGCTTCCTGGCTCTGGAGGGGAAGATGTGTGCTGGAGAAGTTTGTCACACTGGGCTTCCTGACCTGTACTTGAATGTTCTCATTGTCTGAGGAGCTCGGGACTTCATTGCTGCTGAGGATGGCTGTGGTACTTTTCAGGGCAGCCCCACTCCTTATTTTGAGTGACTTCTTGGCTGCAGTGTAGAACCCTCAACCTACTGCACAGCTCCTTCACCCTCCTGGCATAGACTTTCTAGTTTCTACTGCTGTCCTTCCCAGCACAGAACTGTAAAATAGACTAGTATGAGTCCTTATTGTGGGCTCTTAGATTTCCAGTTGGATTTGTGGGAGGCATTGTCATGTGTTTTGGGTCTCTAGATAGACTCATGAAGGACACTGCTGTGGGATCCAGGCCCTTGTTTGAATATCCTGGGTCTTCAGTGTTGTGGACAGACTTTCCTGCACTTTCTTGTGTTTAACTCTGGGTGACCATCATAAGACAGTATTATAAATTCTGTGTCCTGTATGCAGTTTTTCTCCCTGTAACCCCTGACTACAACACACACATTCATATACAAATACACATTTCTATCTACCCCAAAACAGGTAAGCTTAATCATCAACTTGACTGGATCAAGAGACTCTGGGACAGGTGATTTGATCATGGGTGTTCAGCATTCATCAGTGGATTAATCCAGATGCTGAGTGCCCTTAGGAGGTGGGGCCCAGTTGCAGATGGGTCACTAGAGGCTGCCTCCGAAGGGTGCATCTCTCACTGCTGCTCTTCCCCTGTGTTTTGCTGTCTGGCGGCCATGAAATGAGCTGCTTTGCTCCTTCACACCCTCCTACCATGACGCTCTGCCTCGCTTCAGATCCACAACCATGGAACCAGCAGACCATGAACTGGAGCCACTGAAACAGTGAACCAATGAACCATTTCCCTCTCCAAGTTGTCTATGTCGGGAATTTTGTCCCAGCAATGGAAAAGTTGATCAATATAATGCTGAAAAATTACTTACTTAAAATTGCAAACCTATAAAATACTTCTTTTAATATAAAGTAGAAAATTTTAAGAAACATTTATTCATTCATGTATAAAGCACATGTACAAGATATTTGTCTGGTTACTAAAGGGAATATACTATCATAATATAAGCCTTTTGATTCTCAAAATGCCCTCTTAACTAAGATGTTTATAATTATTGGAATATTCCATGATGTTTTACTGCTTTTCATGTGAGCATATTTTCCTTATCTTCACAGTCCTACTGTGCTAGTCAGCTTTCTATCTTTTTGGTCAGCTAACATAAAAAAGAAAGGTTTGTTTTGGCTCACAGGTTTGGAGATTTTGGTACATAGTCAGTTGGCTTTATTTCTTGTATGACTGGGGAGAGGTAGCACATAATGGTTTGAGGGCACACTTAGCCTCAACTGTTCACTCAAGGCAAAAGAAACAAAAGAAAGAGCAGAGGGGCCAGAGTCCCATGGTTGCCTTCGAAAGGATGATCCAAACAAACTCCCTCCCTTTCTGAAAGGCTCCACCACCTCCTGATAGACAGCACTATGTTCAGACCAATCCTCTAACACAGGGGCCTTTGGGAAACACCCAAGTCCCAAATCATACCATAATCCAGTGCCCTTTAAGAAAAATGAAATTTGGATGCAGATACATACCGAAGGAGCAAGGCCATCTAAATAGAGGTACAGGTTGGAGTCATGCTGCCTAAACCTAAGAATGTCTGGGACTAGCAGGGGTTGGCCACAGATAGGAATCAGCCACTTCCTAGAGACCTGGAGGAGAACATGGTCTTGCCAACCCTTGACTTCAGACTTCCAGTATCCAGAACTGAGAGGATAAATTTCTGTGTTTTAACCCATACAGCTTATGGTGCTTCTTGTAGCAGCCCCAGAAACAGTGGTAAGTTAAATGCTGCAGCTATTCTCTTACACTGTGGATAATGAAAGAGAGGGAATCGTGAGCCTGCTATAGTGCACACAGAAAGTGTCCAGACAATCCAAGAAGGAGGAAGAGTTGAAATTTGGCATTTGCTTTTCATTTTGAAAGATAGAAGCATTCTAAATGAAAGAAAATGCTAGCTCTTGCCCTCTGCCAGGTATAAATATTGATAACCCTTCCAGAGGCTTTCTACACGTACTTCCTTTGGTCAGTCTTACCAGATAAAACAATATTAAACATACCATATCTAGAAGAAGATGTAAGAGAGGGCACTGATCTTCCTGCCTTCATCTAGGTTGCTCAGAAATGAGCTGTGGGATCTTTTAAAATTACTAAACCTTCCAGAGCAGCTTTCCTTCCTCTCCCTGACTTGTCCCTATTGCAGAAACTCTGTCTTGGTCCTCCAATTTATAATTCATCTCCACTGCCAAGTTTAGAATTCTAACTTGATTACCTGAGATTAGGACACTGTATATAATTTTTAATGGACTTTTCAATCAGGGACTAGACTTTTTGTTGACTCCTGTTTGCTGGGAGAGGTTTACTTCAGGTCAGATTAGTGCCTAACTCTAATACTTACCCTGCCTGTGGTGGGCAGAATCATGTCCCAATGTAAGATAGCTACCTCCTGTTCACCTGAGCCTATGGATATGTTTGGCTGCACAGCAAGAAGAGATCAAGGTTAAAATATAATTGTTTGCTAATACTCTCTCGTTGAAATGAAGAGCGTCCTATGGATCATCCAAGTGAATGCAGGGTAATACCAGACTCCTTATAAGTGAAAGGTGTAGGGAGCAGAGTTAGTGATACAGCATGAAAAAGAGTCTGTTATTTCTAAGTTTGAAAATGGAATCAGGCCGCAACCAAGATATACAGGTGGGTCCTGGAAACTGGGCAGAAGTTTCTCTCTAGAGTGCCCAGAGGAAGGGAAACTGTTGTCCTCTTCATTGAGCCCAGTGGAATCTGCTTCAAACTTAAACCCTCTGGAACTATGGCTTTGCTGCTTTAAGCCACCATGTCCTTAGTCATTGTTATAAGGATAATAGGAAGTGAATGCACTACCCATCCAAAAACCAGACTTTAAAATATCAGAGTTAGCTGGTTTCAAGTCTGAGTTTATAATGTTCTCTTGTTTTCTGAAATCAAGGGAGAATTAATTTGTCATTAATACTGTAGATTGTGGATTCTAGCAAAGCAAAATTCTGCCTGCACTGATTGCTGGCTAAATGGCCCATAAATGATATATTTTCTCTGTTCTCAGTTTCATTCTGTTTAATGAGGAATGTATTTCCTCCTTAGTTGGTTTGAGGGTGAATTGAAACAATGTATGGAAAGTGCTTACCTCGCTCACAGCAGTGGTAAAAACTGTGAATTATTTAAGATTTCTCCCCTCCCTTGATTGCAGTGGCAAGTTCTCCAGTGGCTTGCGGGGTGATATTGGGTAACAGGAGTAGAGAAGAAATTTGAAGCCATATCAGGAAGTGTCTTTCATCACATACTACTCAGGAGCTGTGGTTTAATTTTCCAAGTAAGGGGTAATCGTTTAAATTTAAAATGTTTCCTGTTTCAAAAAGAATTTGTCTAACAGGCCTACTACAACCCACAGACACCCACAGAAGTAAAGAAACAAGTCAGGGTTACACGTCTGCCAAAAAACAAAGCCTGGAACCAGTGTTTCACTGGAGGTGGGAAAAGGGGTTCCCAGCGATGACAAAGCAGGAAATTAAGTGGAAAGCATGATAACTAGGAAGCTCAGTATTCTTCTGAAACATGTCACATGCAGATAGCTCTTCCTGCCCCATTGGTCCTGTGGCTAAAAACACCAGACTTAAACAATCTGGAAAAGATCTCGTAATCATGTCGATAGTGTTTTCCAAAAGGATTTTTCTCTTTTTCCCTCTCATATGTCTCCTTCCTTTTCTTCTCTAGCACTTCCTAGCCCTATAGGTGAAATCAACTCCACTCACCAGTGGTAGAAGGAAACTGTGATGCTTCACTTCAGCATAGGAAGTAACTCCCCTCCTCCCAATCACCAGAGGAGGGGCACAGAGAGGATTTGCTTTCAGAATAGCAAATACCACATGTAAAATGAACTGCAAGTAATCACAGTTCCATTATTTCTATGCTAAGCAATGTGGATTTTAAAAACGATTCAAAATCTAAGCCAATACAATTGCACTTAGGTGAAATGCTGATGTTGTGGTTCAGCTATGGGTTTGACTAACCCTATCATCTCAGAATGCGACATTATCCAGACAGGGCTGCTGCAGGTAATTATCTGAGATGGCAGAGTTTGCGCTGGAGCAGGATGCATGTCTGATCCCCTTTCAGAAGAGGAGATGAGAAATAGGCAGAGGGGAGGCGAGGTGAGATCCAGAGAGAGGAGAGGACCATATGCTAGGAGAACCTGTAGCCTAGGATGTCAGGAGTCACAGGTAGGCAAAGCTCAGGGTGAAAAAGGGGAAGGAAGGAATGTGCCTGCCACAACTGCATTTCTGACCTCTAGAATGATGGGAGAATGCATTTCTGTTGTACTGAGTCATCCAATTTTGGAGACTTTGCCATAGCAGCTTTAGGAAATGATTGCACTTCTGGTATGCACAATAACGTGATTATTTAAAGTGAATTATACAAAGTAGAAGTGGTGTCAGGATTGGCAAGGGTCTGCAAGCTAACTGTTTTGCCATTCACAAGATGCTGTGGATGACACGAGCTTCTGGGGTCAGAAACAAAACACATCAGGTACTACAAGCTTCGCATTCAAATTGGTTCTCCTGCCCCATCAAGACACAGCGGCCACACAATGACAACAATCCAGAAATGAAAAGGATACGGAAAACTTAGAGATAAATGAGTTAGGAAAGCAAGAAGAATTGCTGCATGTATAAGTAAAAATAGAGCTGACTGATGTTGTAAAACATGAAATAATAAACTATATCAGTTCGCGTGTTAGTTTATATGTGTGTGACAACAAAAATCCCCAAGGTCTCAGTGACTGATAATCACTTCTGTTTTTCTTATTTGCAAGTTTGTGATCTGTTGTGACTATGTCAAGTTGTCTGGAAACAGAATCTGACATGAAGATGTTTATGTAAGTGATTCATTAAAGAAATACCCATAGATAAAATCCCAGAGGGAGCACAGACAGCAGGCCAAAGTGCAACAAGTCACTGAAGATCTCAGTTCAAACTAAGTCTGATTAGGCACAGGGAACTCTGGTATGGAAACAAAGTGTGTTCCACCTTGAGGCACAGGGCTGCACTTCACACTCTCAGAGAAGATCCTGTCCTGTTTCAATAGGGTCAAGGTGAATCTGGGGAAGAAGTCGCTGTTAACTTTGGCACCCTCTCCTCAGGATGACTGTGGGAGGAGTGGGTACTATATCCAGGGAGGGAATGTGGGAAGGATTCAGCACCATCCGCTGCAGTAGACAGGAGGATAGAGGTAGAAATCTAACTGTGGTCATTGGAATTCCCCAAGAAGATGCCCCCCAAAAGGGAACAGCTTGCAACAAGCAAAGACAAAATAATGACAGTCATTTTAATAACTTTAGAATATTACAACCCACATAATACATAATTTTAAAGGATTAAATTGAATCCCAACCAAAATCTTCAGAAATAGGATCCAACTAAAATACCATAGCTGAATTTTCATTACAGAAGACAGAATCCACATGCCCTGGAGAAGAGAACAAAGGATGCTATTTGCCTCCAGTGGAGAGAAATCAGACTGAGCTCTGATTCTAAGCGACAGCACTTCCTAGAGGACAGCAGGACTGTAGCTATTAGGAGCTTGGATTTTTAAGAAAAGAACTCTTGCTAATTACTCTTACATAGTTACACTTAATATGTGGAGTCATCTAAAACTGTGCTAATACACTCACGAGCTTGCAAAAGATCATGTGTAGGTCACATTTTACTTTAATACTGTTGGCTATAAGTAACTTTATCAGCATCTGCAGCAGCACAGATACCCAGCAGCTCAGGCCATGTGATGACAGAATATCCAGAAGGGAGGCAGATCTCAGGCTCGGTAACTCATGGTCTCAGTGACATTAGGACTCAGGTCCTTTCCTTTTTGTCCCCTGTCACCCTGTTTCATCTGTAGCTCACTACCATCCTGGGAACAGAGTGAGATCCTTGCTTTTGGTGCATCGATCACCCTGAGTCCTCTACACCCTGACACATAGGTTTTGTTGGCCACAGTCGGATCATGTGAATTTCATTCTCCTTTCATAAACCAATACTTTGTAAAGGAAACATGATTTTAACGAGTCAATGATGGTCATTGGTTCAGAGAATTTTCTATTTTCCTAACTGCATTGGAGTGGAATTGACAAAGACAAATTATATATATTTGTGGTGTACAAAATGATATTTTTATGTATGTTTACATTGTGAAATGATTATCACAATCAAGTTAATTTGCATATCCATCACCTCACATAATTATTTTTGTGTGTGTTGAGCATATTTAGGATTTCACTTAGCAAATTTCAAGTACTCAATGAAGTGTCATTAGCTGTAATCATCACACTGTAGTTTACATTCCCAGTCTTCCTCATCTTGCATAGCTGAAATTTTGTACCTTTTCCATCTCACCATTTTCCACCTAGAAAAAAGCATGCTGCTCTCTGCTTGTGATTTTGATTATTTTATAATGAGATCATACAGTTTTTAATCTTTTTCTGCTGGCTTACAATTGCTATACCCTCCCTGGTTATTAGCAAAATGTCTTTCAGGTTTACCCATGTTGACTTAAATGACAAGATTTTTCTTTTATTAAAAAGCTAAATAATATTTCATTGTGTGTATGTGTGTACATAGGGCTCATGTAACTTAACATTTCTATCCATGAATAGATGGGATGAATCTATGCCTTGGTGATTGTGTCAGGGGTTTTGTTGCATCTATTGAGATGATCACATGGCTTTTGTCCTTCATATGTGGTACCATAGTCATTGATTTGCACATATCATGTGCAAATTGCATGTCAAGTATAAATCTCACTTGCTATGGTGTACTCTCCTTTTCATGTGCTTGTCAAATTTTGTTTGCTAGTAGTTTATCAAGAATTTTTGCAGTTATGCTCACCAGCGACATTGGAACACCATTTTCTTTTCTTCTCTGGCTTTCATATTAAGGTAATTTTGTCCTTATGAGTTTGGAAGTGTTTCCTCCTGTTCAGTTTTTAGGAAGAATTTGGGAAGGACTTTTATAAATTCTTGAAATAGGAAAATGCATTAGTGAACCTATCTGGTTCTGAATTTTTCTCATTGAAAGGTTTTTGATTATTAATTCAATTTGCTATTCCTTAATGGTCTCTTCAGATTTTTTATTTCTTCATGTTTCAGTCTTGGTAACTTTTGTTTCTAGGAATGCATTTGTTTCTTCTTGGCTATCTGATCACACGCGGATAAATTATTCATGGCAGTCTCTTGTGATGCTTTATTTTTCTGTGGCATCTGTTTTTATGGCTCCATTTTCATTTCTAATTTTGTCTTTTCTCTTTTTTTGTTAGTTGATCATTCTCAATTTCATTTACTTTAAAGGCATCAACCCTTAGGTTTATTAATGCTATTTTTTTTAGTCTCTATTTAATTCATTTCTGCTCTGATCTTTATTATTTCTTCCTAATACCTACTGTGGGCTCAATTTATTTTTCTCTTTCTAGGTTCTTAATGTATAAAGTTAAGCTTATTATGAAATCATTCTTTTTTCTCAATGTAAGTGTTCATTGCTATAAAATTCTGTTACTGATTTTACTACATCTCATAACTTTTGGTATGCTACGTTCTCAGTTTCATTTGCCTTAAAATTCTTTTAAATTTGATCCATTGGTTGTTCTAGAGCACATTGGTTAATTTCCACATATTTGTAAAATTTTCAGTTTTCTTCCTGTTACTGATTTTTACTTTCAAATGACTGTGGTAAGTGAAGATATTTGATATAGCTTCAGTGTTTTGTTAAGATGTTCTTGGGGCCAAATATATAATCTGTCCTGCAGAATGCTCCACATGACCTTAAAAATAATGTGTATTTCACTGTTGTTGGATGGATTTTCTGATTATACCTGTGATGTACAATTGGTCTATAGTGTTGTTTTAATCCTGTTTTTTCATTGGTTTTATGTCTGGATAAGCCATCTATTGATAATGGGTATTGGAATGCCTTACTATGATTATAGTGCTATTTTTACTCCTTTCAGTTAATATTTGTTTCATATTCCAAGGCTGAGTATGCATGTGTTTACAACTGCTATACCCTCTCCCTTATCATTGCATCTTTGTCTCTTGTCATAGTTTTTCAGTTGAAGTCTATTTTGTTTGATATAAGTAAAGTCTCCCTACTCTCTTTTGGTGTCCGTTTACACAAAATATCTTTTCCTGTCCCTTCATGTCCAGCCTATGTGTGCCCTTAAAGGTGACACCTTTTGGGGGCAGCATGTATTGGGCATGGTTTTCTAACAACGTTTAGCCACTTCTTGTTTCTTGATGAGTTGGCCTGGCACCTGAGTCTGTGGGTGTTGGCCCTTGCTCCTGAGGGCTGTCTTGTGCTTGTCTGCACAAGCAGGTTGGTACTGAGGTCTGCTAGCAAATGCTGGACTCTTCATCTGCTGGAATCTGGGGCAGCTGGGACCAGCCAGGGGCCAGAATTCACCGAGGTAAGGCTGGTGCCGGAGGCTGCAGAGGGTTCAGCTTTCGTGTCCTGCTCCTCCATCCACAATTCTCTCCATGCTGTGCTAGAGAGGCTGGGGAAAGCGCTGACACAGGTAATGCAAACCGTCCTTCCTAAGTTGTCAGTGCATCTTTCCTCGTTTTGTAGTCCAGCCAGCACTGTACTATCTCACTTGGGTTTTCTAGCTATGCAAAGGTATTATGTGCATAACTGATCAAATTGATGTTTC
>RJWM01029399.1:0-24523 GCA_004363535.1 Dasyprocta punctata
ATAAGTGCCAATGTGGTTATTTACCACAGCATAGGAAATCAGACCTTCTTAGACAGGAATGAGTGATTGAGGATGTCATGGACACTTGTTCCCATGCTTTTGCTACAGGTAATAATGGATGACATGAGAGAAACAATAAAAAATGTAGTGAGTCCAGTGCTACACACTTTATATGAGAGGGAGATGAATGTAGAACCTGTATAGTTTTAGAGATACTTGGCATCATGATTGGATATATACATGGTGGTTTTATAACACAACAGTAAGCACAGAAAAATTTACAGATGTCTATGGTACTGGATGGACATGCCAGAGTTTACATGGAGTTGAGGATGATATATATATGTGTAAGAAGGTTGCCTTTCTATTGCTCGGAGAGGAACAGAAGGGTCTGTGATATGCAAGAGCAGGAAGACGCTAAATAAGAGTTTGGCATGGTCAGTTTCAAGTGGCAGGAAGTGATCATTTGAAGGAGTAGATTGAACAAACTTTGAATAATCCAAGGCAAAACACAATTATAGCCCATTGCCTCCCACCCAACCTTCGATATCCAGATGGATGTCACAGGGTGTAACTAATGAGATTTTTGTCATGTATTGGATTCTGACACTTGGAAGGTGATGGTGACTTAGAGTTCTGTGCTATCCCCACATCTCCGTACACAGACCTCATTTCAGATGTCATTTTCATTGTTGATACAGAAACTATGATGTATCCCCATTTATTTGGAAAGTGTTCATGAAAGGACCTTATTCCTATCATGGTGCAGTATCAGATGCTAATGAATCCAGGAAGAGAGTGTGCATTTAAACTGGGCATGATGGAGAAAAAACAGGGAACTTGATAAGTCACCTAATGTGTTTCCCTGAGATACAGATTGTAGGAGTTTGGCAGGTGTCTGCCCAGAGTTATCCATTTTATCTATCCTGGCTTTCATTGGACATAACTGAGAATCCTTGCACTGGTGAAGGACCCCTGAATGATACCATGATGTGAGAACTGTGCAAGTGGAGAAACAGAAGGGCATGAATAGAGGATAGGTTTTTCTGGATGTATTTCCTTATGAGAGATCCAGACCTGACAGTGAGCCAGGAAAGGTCTTCCCCTTGATTATCACCAGGATACAGATCACAGCAAGTATGGGTCTCCATCGCAGCACAGGAAGAGGGATATTCTTGAAGTACATTGAAAGATGTTTGGAGTCCTGACAGTAGCTGTCACCCATTATTATATGTATCAGCCCGAGGATGAAAAAGGCTAGAAAATCAGAAGTGTAACTGATGTGAATTTTGTTTTCATTTGTATAAGATGGCTGTGTGCTGCATTAAGTAGAAGCCTCCAACACAAGTGATGTTGTCCATAAGTAGTGGAGGTCTGTTTGCAGAACATGGTACAACTTCAAGTCCCTACTTTTAGCTTAGTACTGTTCCCTTTCTCTTCCAGAATATACAGTGATCACGTAAGGTTGGTTGATGTAGGCTTGTTGAGGCTTGCTAAGTACTACTATGGATAAAAGCCTATACTAGGCCAGATTTCTTCACCCAGGTCAAAAGAAGCCTGTCCCTAACCTGGTATTCCTATGTTTAATCCCCAGGTAACCTTCCAAAACATGACTGGTGACCAGGTTTTGGGAGATGTTGCTGCCTTCAGCCTTGTGACAACTTCTTTCCTGATACACTTCTAACAGTGCACTTGAGCATCCTTTGCTGTTCCATACAGTTTCACCTGTGTACCTTGAAGGTGTACCTCCCAGTGGCTATAGGTAAGCATCCCATTATCATGTGGCAAATCTGACCCAGAATGTAGTTTTCATGTTTCTGAGGTAGATGAGGGGTCAGGCTTGTTGTTAATCTCCACTATGAATATTGAACCTGGAAACTTCTTTAGGTTTCCTTTATAATTGAAAAATTCTCTTACCAGACTTTCTCCAGGCAACATCCCTAGGTCTCAGGTATTAAACCAAGGGGCCCCAACAATCAAACACATCAACTTTCACAGTGCATATATAAGCTTGTGGAAGGAGCTATAGACAGTATTGGTATTTTCTGATGTAATTTTCAAAGGGATACTTAGGTCAGAGTAATCGGCACAACAAGTGTGAGCTTGTGCCTCAGTCACTGATCAGGTCCTGCGACTTCCACATGCATGGGGAAGTGACAAAGATGTGCCTTGTCATTTGTACCCTCCTTCTTGATTTAAAGTTATAAGACAGGGTGGAATCCACTGTGATACTAGGCTCTGTGAGGGGACACTTAGGATTGGTGAGGTTGAGTGGATGGTGAAATAGCATAGAGGGAGGGATTGTGTCCTTGTTTTTGTGATTGTTGTTGCCCTGCCTGGAAAGAAACAAAAACACATCAATATGGAGATGTCCACGGAGGAGAGTTTTGACTATGGGGATGGGACTGTTTTGATTCAATATGCAAAAATCCAGGTATAGCTTCAATGTAATTCAGTGGTTTTCGTGGGAATTGAAATGTTCATGGGAATGTTCACTGATGTTGTGTTCTGCATGTTTTCTGCCAGTTTCTTCAAGGCAGGTTGAGAAAACTATGGCTGGTACCTTATGAAAATGTCAGGTAAGAATCAGCGTGTCAGTACCTCATTGGGCACCATGTGATGGGTCATATCTACATGGATGTGTGGAAGGTGTGTATAAGATGTTCTCATATTTCCTAGATATGCACCCTCTAAGGTCTTGACTAGTGTGTTGTTCAGAGCTCATGCCACATTCAACATCAGATTTTTTTTTCTACACATTGACTATTGATGGTGGAACTGTTATTTCTCTGTTCCTTTCACCAACATGGTTCTCAGTGCCTTCTTGCCGTCTTGCTTTAATTCTTCTCCCACTAAGCTAATAAGCAAAGCATGAGGTCACTGTCACATGGCTGGATCCCAGAAATAGAGATTGGAGGGAACTAGGATTTATGTTTTTGGTATGTCCCATTGTACTCCCGGTTGTTGACATGAAGAAGGTGTGTGGGAGTTTAGATTGAACCTGAATGATAGGATAACATGGAAATTGTGGAGGTAGACATGGAGAATGACATGGAAAGTGCAGGAACTCTCATTTTTCTTTTCCAGAGAGGGTGTTTACAAATCACAGTGAACCCAGAGAGACCATCTGACTGAACATCACCAGCGTTTAGGTAAGGACAGCCTGGACCTTTATTGCTGCATGGACAGATGATGTCCACGGCCTTCGGTAAGTGACAGTGTAGTCCCTGTGGGTTGTTTCCACCTTACAATAGTTTCAGGAGCCAAGAATAAGAGTCTGACACTTTAAACAGTCCTGTTTTTCTGGCAGTATCAGAGCATCCTGGCAGATTTCCTGTGTCACTCAGTGGTTTTCTTGTGCACCAAAATGCTCATGGAATCTGTAGTAATGCCATCTTCTCCCTGATTTCTCTAGGTTCCCTTCAGAGGAAGACAGTGAAGCCTTTGATGACGGTGGCTACAAACTCATCCAAGTCTCTGGTAGAAGTCAGTATCTTCATACCTCACTGAGGACCACGTGATGTTCCAGATTGAGGTGACTTTCAGAAGGGTGTGCATTCAAGATGTTCTTCTGTTTCTTGGTGCTTGTCCTCTGAATATATTTGTTAGATTCAGGTATGATGCCATCGTGCATGGATGCTTGGCCTCGTAGAGGTCAAATGGATGTCAAAATAGTAAGCAGTGAGGAAATGATTCTGTGAGAGTTTTTATGCTTTTTGGTCAACCCTGACGATCAGGAAGCATATACATGCTTTCAATAGTTTACTGAGGAGGAGATTGACCTGTGGTTAGGACTCTCCCTGTGAATTATTCCAACATCCAGGTACATTTCCAGTCAACTGATTGTCTTTCAGTGTCACCAAATTTCTCAGAGGTTTGATAGGGAGACCTTTGTGTTCATAATGTTTTTCCAGGTTCCCTTCAAGAGAAGAGAGGGATGCTGAGAATTTGGTGTTCAGAACCTCATATAAATGTCCAGTAAAAATTAGGTAGCTGGTACCTTATTGGTAACAAGGTGATCTTCCATATTTCACAGGATATGGGGAATGTATTCATAAGATGTTACCATTTTCTTGGGTGGGCATCTACTGAAGGTGTTGGCTAGCATCAGGTTTGGCAACTGTGTCCATTTGCCTTCTCTGTTTTTTTTTTTTCCAGTATAGGTGTGAGTACAGAAATTGAGGTTCTTGTGTTTTCCTGTTTAATACAGGAGAGAGGTGTCATGTTTTATGTGTTGTTTCTATTTAAGAAGCACCAGGTGCTATTGAATGTAGGTGCATAGATCTGTATTTCACACTAGTTACAGTAGGTGCATAAACTGAACAACCGATCATTGCAATAGAATTGGTTCCTGAGCTATACATGGGAGCAGTTGGCCATGTATCAGTCCAAGAATGTCATTTCCTTTTGCAGAGCTTATCTGTGGGCATGTAGGTAGTCTGGTAGTGGCCATAGTCTTCAAACTGTAGGAGGATAGAGACATTGTGTAGGTGAATAGTGAAAAGTGTTCCAGTACAGAGTGGGTTGCATTGCACATCTCTTCCAGCCAGTGGTTCAGAAGTCACAGTGAGCCTTGAAATGCCATCCCATTGAACATCTCCAGGTTCCTGATGTGAAGTGGCATACCTCCCTCCCACCAGCAGATAGGGGATCTCCATGACTTTAATAAGTGACTGTGAGATCCCTGTGGATAGTGGGTGCTGAGCTTAGTGTTCAGGTGTCCAAGGAATCAACAAGAGTAGAATTAACCCATGCAGAGGACATGATTGTGCCCTTGGTGTGGAGTTGAGGAGCATTACTTTTGAGGAATCTGCTTGTGTTTATTGTGGTTGCCCTGGTCCAGTGACCTTTGGTGGAGCAGATATCCGAGCATGAGGCTTGAGTTTTTTGTTTTCTGCTCAACATTGAAATAGGGCCTTAGGCGTTTTCTCAACTTTCCTTATGCACTTGTAAAATTACCTAATTGCATGAAGAAATTGTGCTTCAGTGAGAAACTCGGCCCTGTCTGGTGTAGAGAACATTTTATTGTGCTGTGTGATTCTGGGGGAGTTGTTTTACACCTTTGCATTTAATTGATAACTGTCATCGACACCAAAGACTTATTGTGTGCAATCATCAAATTATTTCCTGGCCAACCAAGATAAGATGGTGTAACGACTTTGCTGACTTTGAAGTTGTAAATATTTAGGTACTTTAGAGGGTTTCTCTGATAATGGAAGCAGCTTTAATTTTTCAAGTTGTCCTTTTTTCTCCTCAGTTCACAGTAGTTGTATCTGAAGTGCACATGACCAGTGTGTCCTCTAAGATTCCAACAGTGATGAAATCACAGTGAGTAAACCTCACAATGGTAACTGATGGAATCTTCTGACTCACCTGGCAAGAAATTGACCCTAGCAAGACACAGACGAGCTCGCCTTTTGATTTCTCTTTGGGAGAGGTTCGGACTCCTAACCCAATGTTACCTTCATCTTTTGGCTGTCTAGTAAGTTCTTCCCTAGTGTACAGGTTTGCTGACTTTAACTCATTAGTAACTTTCTTGTTTCTATGTATTATGACAGGAATGATGCCTTTTTTAAAAAATTTATTTAAGCAAAAAAAAAGACACATATAACAAAGACAAAAAGCAAAAGAGACAAACAAATGACTAGAGTAATGCACAACAGTAACATTACAGGTTTACAAAACAGGATGGTAGAAACTTGACAATGGTTGCAGTATTGCATATCGTTATCTTTAAAATGGTTGTTTACATTAACAGATACAGACATGTAAAATTGATCTAATCATGTGAGTATTAATTGTTCTTTCTCAATAATGAATACATTCAGCAGTGTGAGGAATGATGCTTTTGAACTTTTGTTTCTGTAACATCTGCTCAGAATACAGTTTTGAAAGTGATTTACCACTAAAGGTACCAGTAAATATAAGAGTGTCCTATCAACTTTGTTAAATTGCCATAGTTCATTGTACAGGAATCCAGTGGCTTGATTTTACTATTTTGTGTGAGGATTGATCATGAGAATTTTGCCAGGAAGCTAGTCTATTGCTGGGTGCAGGGCAGAACGATCCATGATTTGAAAGAGCAAGGGAGTGGTAAATGGCCTTATGCTACAGGTATTTCAAAGACAATAGAAGTGATCAATTGAAGGAGTGTGTTGTGAAAACCTTGAACAGTGCAAAGAAAAGCAAGATTATAACCCATTGCCTCCCACCCATCTTTCAATTGAGATAGCTCTCATAAGGGTATGCCCAGTGAGATGTTGTCATGTGTTGAATTCTTATGCTTGGAAGGTGACAGTGACCATAGGGTTCTAAGTTGACCCCACTTCCACAGTTCAGAAACTTCATTTCAGGTGTCGTTTTCCCTATAGATAGTGAAACTGTAATGTAGCCCCTATTTTTGACAATTGTGAGGGTTAGGGCTTCTTATCAGCTTGTAGTATCAGATGATAATGAATTCAGGCAGAAAGTGTGCATTTATACTGAACATGATAGAAAAAGCAGGGATCTTGATAATTAACCTAGAGTGGTTTCCTGAGAGATCAATTCTTGGAGTCTGGCAGGTATCTGCTGATGTTTCCCCATTTTTCCTTCCCTGGCTTTCATTGCACATTAATGAGGACCATTGTAGTGATGACTGTCTACTGAATGATACCATGGCTTGCGTATTGTGCAGATGGAGAAAAATAAAAGAAAGGCATGAATAGAGGGTAGGTTTTGCTGTGTGTTTTTGCTCATGACAGGTCCAGACCTCACAGTGAGCCAGGAAAAGTTAGCCCCTTTAATATTATCAGTATGCTGTTCAAAGCAAGTGTGGTTGTCCGTCTCAGCACAGGAAAGGGGATGTTCTTCAACTTCAGTAAAGTAGGTTGAGGATCCTGAGTATAGCAGACACCACTTATCATGTAAATGAACCCTGGAATGAAAGTAGGAATGTCAGAAAGCTAATCTGCATGAATTTTCTTTTAATGTGTGGTAAGGATTGCTCAGGATGGCCTGATCCTGCATGGAATAGAAGCCTCCAACACCAGAGGTGATTGGCAATGAGTATAGAAGATATGTTTGCAGAACATGATGCAACTTGAAGTACATACTTTTAGCATAGCACTGTTCCCTTTGTCTTTGAGAATATGAAGTGCTCAAGAAACATTGGTTGATGGAGGGTTGTAGAAGGTCTGGTAAGTACTACTATGGATAGAATCCAATAATTAGGCCAGATGTCTTTATCCAGGTCAAAAGAAGCCTCTATGTAACCTGGTATTGCTGTGTTTGGTCCCAGGTATCCTTCCAAAAGACTGGCTGGTAACCAGGTTTTGGGTGATCTTGCTACCTTCAGCCCTGTGACACCTTCTTCTTTCCTGATACATTGTAGGAGGTCACCTGACCACACTTATCTGTTCCTTACAGTTTCACCTGTGTGTGAACAGAGGTGAGATCTTTCCAAGGCATATTGTTAAGCATTCCATTGTCATGTGGCAAAGCTGAACCAGAATATAGTTTTCAAGTTGCTGAGATGGATTGAGAGGCCAGGATTGTTACTAATCACCACTGTGAATATTGACCCTGAGAAATTCTTCAGATTTACCTTCAACACACAGAGTGTCTTACCAGTCCTCATCCAGGGAATAGCACCAGGTGTCAGGTGTTAAAGCAAATGGCCCCAACACTGAAAGACACAGACCTACACAGTACGCATATGTGTTGGTGGAAAGAGCCATAGACAGTGTCAGTATTCTCTGGTGTAATTTTCACAGGGATACTCATGTCACAGAGTGCTCTACACTATGTTCAGTAGGATGCATGCAGAGATTTAAGTAAGCATGTGTTTGTGCTTCAATCGATAATGAGGTCCTGGTGCTCCCATATTCATGGATAAGTGATAAGTGTGTACATTGGTATTCTCAGCCGTCTACTTGATGTGAAGTTGCTGAGGTGAGAAAGCATGGAATCCACAGCGATACTACCCTCTCTGAGGGGACACTGAGCATGGGTGAGACCAAATGGATTGTGAATTAGTGATCTCTGCAGGAGAGATTGTGTCCTTACTTTTGTGCTTGTTGTTATCCTGCCTGGGGAGCAAGAAGCACTGGAATGTTTGCAGGTGTCCATATAGGTGTGGTTTGATAATGAGGACGATACGATTTTTATGCCTTCATCCCCATATCCAGGTACATTTTCAGTGACCCTGGATGATTTTTATGGGAATTGAAGAGCTCATTGAGTGTACACTGATGTTGTCTTCTGCATGTTTTCTGCCAGTTTCTTCAGTGGACATTGAGAAGACTGTGACTGCAACCTCATGCAAGTGTCAGGTAAGAATCAGGGTGCCGGTACCTCATTGGGCACCATATGATGGTCTGCATCGAGATGTTTGTGTGGGTAGTGTGGAGAAGATGTTCTCATGTTTCCTAGACTTGCATCTTCTAATTCTGTTCAGAGTTTATGAAAAAGTCAATATCAGGTATTTTTTGCTGTTACAGAAAGAATGACTGTTGATGGTGAAACTCCGATATTTCCCTCTTCCTTTCCCCAAGGTGATGCTCAGTGCATTCTTGCTATTGTGAAGAAGCACCAGATAGTATTGTGCCCCTGCCAGGGGATCACATGTATTTTATACTGTGCCACTAGGTTAATAAGCAGGGAATGAGGTCACTGTCACAGGTTGGAGAAAGGAATTAGAGTGGATGGGCAGGTATTTCCTCAAGATTGTCCATTTACCATTGCACGAGTGGTCTGCTGACATGATGGAGTATCATCATAGTAAATTTAGGTGGATGAATCTGAATAATAGGATGACATGGGAATTTTACAGGGAGATATGGAGAAGGAGATTACATACAGGATGTTTTGTGTTTCATTTTTTTGTGAAAGGGTTGAAAAATCACAGTAAACCCTGAGAGACCATCTGGCTGAACATCACCATGATCTGAGTAAGGACAGCCGTGGGCCTTCATTTCACCCAAATAGGGATTGTCTATGGCCTTCAATAAGTGATAGTGGAGTTCCTATGGATTTTTCTGACCTTGATTTAGATGCAGGAGCCTAGAATATGAAGTGGGACTTTGGGAACAGGAATATTTTTCTGGCAATGATATGAGAACCTTGGTAAATTTTCTGTGTCATTCAGTGAGTTTCTTGTCCAGTAAAATACTTATGGATACTACACTGACACTGTCTTCTCCATGTTTTCTCTAGGTTCCCTTCATAGAAATACAGTGAAGCCCTTGATAGCTATGACTAGAATCTCATTCAAATGTGTGGTAGGAATCAGTGTCTTCATACCTCACTGGGGACCACGCGATGTTCCAGATTCAGGTGGCTGTGAGGAGAGTGTGCATAGAAGATGTCCTTGTGTTTTTCGGGGCTCATCCTCTGAGCATGTTAGATAGTGCAAAGTACAACACTGATGCCACATTTAATCTCGATGCCTTGTTTTTCCCACATGATTGAGGTGAGTCCCAAAGTGGGCATGACCTGCTCCATGGAGCCTGTTGTTTCTTACAGAGATGAAAACAGGGCTTTTGCCAGACCAGGTTGCCATGTGTTTTCTGCAGGCTTCTTTTGAGGGCTCTGTTGCTGACTAGATCTTTTGAGATGTTGTGCCGTGAGATCAGGGACACTTTTGTGGTACACAGTGGATGAGTGTCCATGGGCACTATTGTATTTTCCCCACAGCTGGAAATGGATACTCCTGAAGATAAAAGAAGAAAAGAAGAGTGGTTTTCTATGACTATTGGTAAGCTTCCCAATTTTATGTAGGATGCTTGACCATGGAACAATTATTAGGCTCCCTTCTGTTCATGGGGAGGCTTGGATTTTTGTGTGTATTCTAATTTCTATCACTGTAGGTGTGGACTTTTGGAACTTCTTAAGGTTTCTCTTCAATGTAGAAAGGATGTCTATTTGGTGGTGTTTTCCCTTACTTCTTCAAGGACCTATGTAATGAATAAAGTGGGCATAGCAAACAAGCACAGTGACCTCTGTAATTATCACATGGACTGGTGCAAGGAGATGTGAACTAAATCAGTATTTCTTCATGTAGTTTTCACAGTGCTCCTGATGTCATAGTACCTCGCAGAGAGTACACAATTGGATACCTACAGATGTCCAGGTAACTGTGTTTTTATGTTCATTTCACTGATGAGGTCTCGACACCTCCATGTGAATCAGTCAGTCAGAAGAATTTTTAGCCTTCCCAGCTCTGTCCTTGAGTTACTGATTTTTAGAACAGAGGAGGTATCTTTTGGCAAGGCCATTAGGTGTGAGTGAACACCTTGCATGAGCATGGCCCAACTGATTTGAACCTGTGAATACCAAAATAGTGATTGTTTTTGGTTAGAAGAGGTTGGGCTCTGGACAGAACAGCTTCTGTGGCAATCACCCTAGCATTGGGTTGGTTTACATTGACATTACTGTTTTTCAGTGGCACCAAAATGCTCTTCGGCTCTACAACAACAATCTCCTCTCTAAATATTTCCAGATTCACCATATAAATCTGTATATGTGTATACATAAGATAACTAAAACGAACATACTGCTGAATGAATTAGGTATTGAGAAAGAACGGTTAATACTCATATGATTAGATCAATTTTACATGTCTGTATCTGTTAATGTAAACAACCATCTTGAAGATAACGATATGCAATACTGCAACCATTGTCAAGTTTCTATCATCCCGTTTTGTAAACCTATAATGTTACTGTTGTGCATTTGCTCTAGTCATTTGTCTCTTTTGCTTTTTGTCTTTCTTATATGTGTCTCTTTTTTCTCTTAAATAAATTTAAAAAAAAACAGTGGATGGGAATAACTGGGTGTGGTGGCACTAGGGAGTCTGAGGTAAGAGGAGCATTGTGAGTTCAAGGCTGATTTGGACTACAATGGGAGTGCAAGGCTGGTCTGAGCTACAAAGAGTGACCCAGCCTCAGGAAACTAGGGCCAGGAGTTTGGCTCAGGGGCTTAAGCACCTGTCTGGCAGGCACAAGGTTGTGAGTTCGATCCGTAGTAAAGAGTGGATGGGAATGCATGGAAGACTCTTGGCATGATGTCATGCAAATATGCAAATGTCAGGTAACAATCAGAGTGCTAGCAACTGACTGGGCCTCATGTGGTTTCCAGGATCCATGTGGATGTCAGCAGTGTGTGCACAAACAGAAATTCTCCTACTTCTTAGGTGTGCGTACTCTGAATGTCTTGGTTTGTATAAGGTTCAGAGCTGCTAGCTGCTTCCACATTTAACAACAGAGTGTTTTTTTTTTTTTCACTATAAATTGACTACTGAGGCCAAATCTCTTCTTTTTTCTCTGAAGTTGGCAAGTGTGGTTCTCAGTGCCATCTTGCTTTCATGAATATCCCTTCAGGTACATCTTATGCATTTAGTAGTAGTACCAGTAGGCGAATATTCAGGGTGAGAGGTCACTGATGTATGGTTGGTCTGTGTGACAAGAGTTAGAGCAATTTGACAAGTATCTCCTAAAACATGCACATTATACAATTACCCTGTTAGTTGTATTGGAGCAGGAGGTGCCTGGATGTGTCAGTGGACTCTGAATGAGAGAAGGATGTGCAAACTCTGCAGGTGGTCATTGAAACAGCACCAGGAAAAGACAGGGTCTTGTCTTGGTTAGTTTTCTAATCACTGAGCAAAAATACCTGACATGTAGTGTTGAAGAGCAAGTGTTCATATCAGCTCACAGTTTGTTGATGTTTGGTTCCATGATGGCTGGGTCCCAGGCAGGGTGGCATGGCAGAGGTTTATCTTAGAGAGTAAGCAGTGCATGTCAGGTAGAAGGCAACAAAAACAGCAAGCAGAAAGTGAACAGCAGAAAGTGACAAGTAGTGACTCTCATTCTGTCCCTTTTGTTCTATTGAGGCTACATTCCTTTAGGGTGAGTATAAATCTTCACCCATGGTTAGACTTCCCCTTATCCATGCCCAGAACTTAGCCAACCAATCGGAATAGATTTAGTATGTGTAATCCGTTATGATAGTATCCTCATTTTAAAACATAGAATGCTACAAGTCAGATCCGGTTAGCTCTGATATGCTCCATCTCTGACCATATTAGACTACATTAGGCTCTGGGGTGACATGGAGATGCAACTCATAACATTTGTCTTGGTCATCTTTCACAGAGGCATTCAGAGCACATGGTAAGGCATGATAGAGCATCATTTTAACGTCACTTGAATCCAGGTGAAGGTGGCTGTGGGCAGTTAAGGATTGATGTGGCCATGTGGGCCATTTTGAGTACAGGTGCCCAGGGAAGCAATGAAGGTCAACTGAGCCAATCCAGTGCGCGTGAGTTTCCTCTAGGCTTGTGCTCAGAAAAGTGAATATACAAAGTTTGTGTGTTTGGGGATTTCCTTTTTTTTAATTTTAAAAACAAAAGAACAACAACAAAGAATAAAAACGTTTATGAATTCTTGTTCCCTTATCCAGTTATATTGCAGTGGACCAGCCTGCCAAGTTATAAGCAAGGGACTCATTACAAGTGAGTAGTTGATGAGATTTAGTGTGTCCGAATGACTGTGTTCCGTGCAGATTTTTCTGCAATCACGATGCAGTAAAAATCTTTTGTGTCGCTGGTGATGGCCAAAGGAAAGAGGAGGATTTCTCGAAGGGCAAACTGTATGTTGAATTCCATGGGTTTGACATGGTGAAGTTGACCTTCCATTTAGATATATACAGTGCCTACGAAATATTTGTTGAGGTAAGAATGTAGTTGATGTGTTAAAAACGCGGTCATAGCCTGGCTGTCAGGGCTTGCTGTTCCTTACCCAGTTCGAAAAGGATTTTCTCCATGTTGTTTAGCCAGACGTTCTTCTGAGGGCCCGGATGATGATCAGGTCTTATGAGATGTTGCCACTGTCTGTCATGAGAGCCTTCAATACAAATGTACATTGTAAGAAAGCACATGGACAACTGTCTCTCTTTCTTGTTTGTCCAGGTTTCCTTGTAGAGCAAGAGGGTATGAGGAAGTATGTGATTTTTACAAGTTGTATTTGGATTTCATTTAAGAGAGTCATGTGCAGAGACCGAAGACATTACTGAGACAAGATTGATGATGGTCTGGTTATTCCTAACATGAATGTAGCCTGATTCTCTGTGGCTCATGTTGCGGTGAAAGGTCAGAAAGGAGGCTGTGCGTAACATATTGTTGCCAGCTTTTTCATCTGTTATCCTGTGATGGCCCATTGCTCTTCATGTCTTGTAAACTCATCTCCAGATATGGGACATCTTTATTTTGTGGTTATACTTTGGAGGAAGCCAATTTGGCAATGTTTTCTTTTGCTTCTGTTTGGCATGTGTGACATGAAGATAAAATAAGAGATTCTTCCTAATGTGCACTGGTAAAAATCTCATTTATTCTTTGTATTTTATTTGTATTTATTTATTTTTATTTAAAAGAGAAAGCATAGAAAAATCAAAGAGCAATCAAACTAACAAACAAAAACAAAAACAAAACCCAGTCCACCACAACATCAGCAACAACAACGACAACAAAAACAGGTGATATAGGGTTTCCCAAGAAAATGATAGAAATTGAGCAATGGGTTTTATATTGCGTATGGTTATCTTCATAATAGTTGCTTAGGTTACCAGACACAGGCAAAAACATCTCATTTTTATATGGGATCCTTTAGTCAGTTTCTTTCTCATTGTGGTTTTTTGAGGGGTATGAATTTTTGTTAATATCCAGGTTTCCACCCACAGTGGTATCCACCCTGGAGGTTCTCCAGGTTTTCATTTAAGGCAGAAAGGTTTCTTCATATCCTTATCTGCATACTTCTACAAGAATGCAGATATTCGGGAGGCTGAGGTAGGCAGAGCATTGTGAGTTCGAGGCCGGCTTGGGCTACAATGGGAGCGCAAGGCCAGCCTGAGCTACATAGTGCGACCCTGCCTCAAAAAACCAGGGCTGGGAGTTTGGCTCAGTGGCTTAAGCGCCTGCCCTGGCAAGTGCGAGGTTGTGAGTTCAATCCCCAGTACCGCAAAAAAAAAAAAAAAAAAAAAAGAAGAATCCTGATGTGACAGTGTGGTGTGCAACATACTCTTGTAGATCACTAGAGACACAAGGCCAGTATGGGTTTGGCCCCAGCCAGCAGTGAAGATTCATGAACACCAATGCATGGGTAAGTGAGAACAGTTACTTTGTGCATTCCCACTCACTCCTTGATCAAGTGAGATGGGCTGCTATCCTCATCCATGCTACTGTATTTAAGGGGACACTTCATATGGACATAGTCAAATAGATACCAAAATAGTGGGCATTGGGGAAGTGATTCTGTGGAAGATTTTGTGCTTGTTTTGGCCACTCCTGGGGAATAATTAGCGTAGGAGAGTTCACAGTTGTCCACTTAGGACAAATCAGCTTTGGAGGCAAAACTCTACCTGGTAATCATTCCATCTTCCAGGTACATTTCCAGTGTCACTCAGTGAGTTTTGGAGGCACTGATGTGCTCACATCAGAGGTCCCTCTGTGTAGGTGTGGGCTGCAACATAGGGACGGTTTTGAGTCAAGACAGGTGGTGTTCATGAGAGGCCTACTGTGGACATAGTTAGGTTCTAGGGTCCTGATCTTCCCTGGGAGTTTAAAAGAGAAGCCTCTGTGTATCCCACTGTTTCCATGTGTTTTGGCCAGTATCCTTCAATGGGCCCAGCTGCTGTTTAGGTCTTGAGAGGTGTTGCCACCATTTTCCCAGGACAAGTTTATGTTTTCACTGTTGTTTAAAATGTGTGAAAAAGATGTGAAAGAAGTGTTTTCAAAATGGCTATTGGCAACCAGTGCATATTTCTGTAGGATCACAGGTCTCCAAGGTAGTTTCTATGCAAACTCTCCTGTATATCAAGAGGCAAATTTTCTTCTAAATAGAGAGGTTTGCACCACTATGGCTATTGATGCTTAAAACTATTATCCGTTCCCAGTAAAGGGAGAAACCTTTCCCTTCACGAGCTTTGTCAATGGAATTCTCTAAGGAACCATGTACGAAGGTAAGTGGGCTCCTCAGGCAAACACAGTGACCTTCACAATTCTCACATATTCTGGTGGAAGGAGATATAGACTAATGCAGTATTCCAGATTCCTTTTACACAGAGTTCCTGATGGTAGTATGAGGGGAAGAGTGTATTCATGATGATCCTACAGATACCAGGTAAGTTTGGGCTCAGCACCAGGCTGCCAATAGTTTTTGCCACTTGCTGAATATGGGTAAGTGAGAACAGTTTCTTTTGGCATTCTTATCCCTCTTCTTGATTTAAAGGTAGTATTCTCAGAAAGGATGGAGTCCTCAGTGATGTTACTAACTGTGAGGAGACACTCAGCATAGGTGAGATTAAAGGAACACCAAAGGGAATGAGTCAAGAATTTATTCTTTCCAGATTTTCTTGTTGTTGAGGTCCTGCCTTGGGAGTATAAGCACAGGAGAGTTTGCAGATATCCACTTTAAAGAGTTTCTTTTGACTGTAGGTATAGGACTGTTTCCAAAGTAAGCATTCCATCATCCAAGTAAGATTCCAGTGCCATTCACGGGTTTTTGCGTGTATTTACACCCTCATTATCTCCACACTGACACAGTGTTCTCCCTGTTGCTTGTAGGTTCTTTTCAGGAGAGGAGAGCAATGGTGAGAAGTTCATGGTCTGAACCTCCTGCAGATGTCTGGTATGAATACGGGTGTAGGTAACTTCTTGGGACCATGGAATCTTTTGTACTCTGGTGAATGTCAGGAACTGAGCATAATAAGTGATTCACGTGTTTCCTGAGGAGGCGTGTGCTGATGATTTTGCATTGTGTAGCACTCAAGCTGGTGTCCGGTTCACCCTCAGAGCCCTATTTCTAGGTATCAATATGAGTACAAAGGATAATGTATGATGTTTTTGTTTATACTTGGCAAGTGTGGTGTGCAGTGCCTCCTTGCTCTTGTGCAGGACCACCAGAGACTTTCAGATTCCAGGCTGCAGATGCCCTGCATTTCATAGTGGTTACATTTGGTGAATAAACACGGTTTATAGTTCATTGTCATTGGGTGGATCCATTAGATAGGTATTAGGCCTTTTGGTAGCTGTCTCCTCAGAAGTGTACATTTCCTGTTGCATGGCTAGTGGGCACATGGAAGGCATCTGGTAGTGTTAATAGAACCTAACTGACATGGTATTGTGGATACTGTGCAGGTGAACACGAAAAAGTGGATCAGGAGAAAATAGGTTTTGTTGTGTGTGTTTTCCGGCGTGGGTCTGGATCTCATGGTGAGTCATGAAAGGCCATTCCATTTCACATCCACGGGCTCTGGGTCACTCTTATGTGTGGGCTTCCCTGATTATAGCACACAGTTGTTTTTAATGGAATTTGATACATTATGGTCAGATCCCTGTTGGTTTTAGTGGCTATGGTTGTGGTGCAGTGTCTCAGAGAGGTAATGAAGTTGGACTAAGCCAATCCAGGGCCTTTGAGTTTGACCTTCACATGGGAGGAAGAACATGAATGTTGAGATATGCTTGTGTTCTAGGAACCTTTTCCGTATCCCAAAGTTCATGGTAGACTGGAGTTCTGAAAAGTAATCCAGGAATGTTCACATGGGGGCAGATGATGTGGATGGGGATCTCAGGATGTGTGTGTAATCCCCTGGGATTAGTTCTGGTGTCAGTGTGTTTCAAAAACCTTCAGTGCTAGCGGTGATAGCCCCAGAAAGGGCCAGCTGTTCTTGCACAGCAAGGTACATGCTGAGGAACATGTTTTGCCTGGCATCACTGGACTCAGCTTCAGGTTTCCATGCCCAGTTATTAAGAGACTTTTTTGGAGTCAAGTTGCTGGTGGTCAGGTAAGTGCTAATGTGACCATAGCCCAGTTTTTTGGGGTCTGATATTTCTTAGGTTCAAAAGGAGCCTGAGCCTGACATGTTGCTGTCATGTTCTGTCACCAGGTAGTCTGTGAAGGTCCTGGGTGGTGATCAAGTCTTATGAGACACCCAGCCTTCGTCCTTATGATGCCTTCCTCTATTTCCATAAATAATGGACAAGGGGCCCCTGGACAGACGTTTCTACTCCCCGCAGTTTGACATGTGCTACAATAAAGTTCAAACAGTAGAAGGCAGCTTTGCTTAGCACTGTACCACCAATGTGTAACCATCAGCCACCACATTTTCACATAAGATGCTGGCCCATTAAGTGTTTTTTCCATTGTCACTGTTGTGTACGCGGGGCAGGGTTTCTTTTTAATATGTGGGTATCTACCACTATGGATGATAAAACTTGACCTTCAGCAGTATTCCATTTTGGGAGAAAGATTTCTTTTACCTGGGTTTGCCCATGGAAACATTGAAGGTCTCAGTTTGTAGAAAATGAGGTCTCCAATAAACATGGTGCCTTGTGCAAAAGTCTCATATGTGCTGGGTCAAGGCATTGTGGACTAACTCAGTATCTGCGATGTGGTGTTCACAGGAATCCTGCTGTCCCAGTGAGGCATACATCTTACTCACTGAGATCCCTACAGACATCTGGTAAGGGTGTCATTGGTGCCAGGTGGCCCAGTAGATCTTGACTCCTCCATGTGCACAAGGGATTGATGAAGGTGTCCCTAGGCATTCCTGGCTCCCTCCCATGTTTTACAACACTCAAGTCAGAAATTGTGGCATCCTTTGTGATGCTAGTGTCAGTGAGGGGACACTTGGCACATGTGAGCTATCATGGCTGCCAATGTAATGGCCATTGAAGACATGATTCTCTCCCAGTTTTTGTGCTTATCATGACCTTGCCCATTGAGCAGCATATACAGGAAATTTTGTAGGTGTCCACTTAAAAGTGTTAAACTGAAGGGGAAAGGACTGTTTTTAATCATGTCCACATCCATTTATGTTTCACATGTCACTCTGTTTTCCAGAAGACAGAAATGCTCAGAAACTCTACACTGATACTGTCTTCTATACGTTTTCTTCAAATTCCCCTGAAGAGAGAGGGCATAGGTGGTGAGAAGTCAGTGCACAGACACTCATGCAAGAAGTTGATACTGGCATGTTGCTGGGGCTTCTGCTCTTCCAGATCCATGAGGTTTTCAGGAGCATGTGCTTGTGTTCTCATGTTTTCTAGGCTCATGTCCATTGAACGCCTTGATTACTGAATCATTGAGAGCCAGTGCCACATTTACCTCAGAACTCTTTTGTGGAATAGATTTTATTATCAATGTAAAGTCTGATATTCCCTTCCTTTTTTTTAATGCAGCAATTTGTATTTAGTTCCTTCTTTCCTTGTGAAGGACCTGCAGGTGCGGTTGACTCCCAGCCTGTAGATCTTGTGCTTTGCACACTTGAATGAACTGCTGGAAGTATGGGGCAACAGATCATTCTCATAGGGTAGTCCCTGTGTTATGAATTGGAACTTTCTGGTAGGTTTTATGAATCAGAGTGTCCATTCACGTTGCACACCTCATTCATGAGCACAAGGAGGAGTCTGTCCTTAGCAGTGGACTCCAAGTTGTACAATTGCATGCAGTTTGTCCTGATTGATAGGTTTTCTTGGTCATTCTTTCCAATAAGGTATACAGAATTCATGGTGAGTCTTTGAGACCATCTCATCAGTCATCACCACTTTTCTGGTAAGTTCCAGCATTGGCTTGCTTTGTAGCGTCAGACAGATTATATGGGATATTTTGGTATGTAGTGGTTGAGGGATGATTCGATGAGAATTCAGTGCTTTGAGTGCAGGTGACCAAGGAGAGGAAACAATGAATTGGGAAGCACAGAGTGGCAAACAGTGTATTCTGGAATATCTATAGAAGCATCAGCTAAGTGTGGGTTGGGCCCAAGCTACCAGTGATATCCCACACCCTTCAAGTTGACAGGTAGGTGAGAAGGTGTCCCTTGGCATTCTCAGCCCCATCTCTCATTTGAAGGTTCTCAGGTCACAGAACATGGAGTTCTCAGAAATGCTGCTCTCTGTGGTGTACTCTTGGGCTTGTTGAGGTCAAAATGGTTCTTAAAGAGTGAGCACAGAAGGGACTCTGTTAAGGTTTTGGTTCTTGTGAGTCATTGCCTTTGGGTAGCAGGCATAGGATACTTTGCGAGTCTCCACCTAGGAGAGGTTGGATTTTGGCAGTGAGAGTCTTCCCATCATCCAGGAAAGTGTCAAGTGTCGTTGAGTGATTTGCAGGTGCCCCAAAATGCTCATGTGTTTTACATCTGCCGTCTTATCCATGTTTTTTTCCAGAGTATCAAGCAATTGAGCTGCCCACACTTCTACATATCAACTTCTGCAATTCTTGCTTGTGCTGGTGCGAGAAGATACAGACTAAATCAGTATTCTCCAGTGTCATGTTCACAAGCCTGCAGATGTCAGTGGGTCACCCAAAATGCAGAGGTGGTCCTTACTGACATTTTGTTAAGTATGTGCTTGGGCTTAGCCCACTGATGAGGGCCTGTGAACTCTATTTGCATGCCTAATGTTAAAAGATTTCCCAGTGACTTCCATGAAATGCAGATGTTTAGATCAGAAAACATACACTCCTCAGTCATGCTAGTATTTGTCACAGGACACTGGAAATTGATGGGTTCAAATGTGTGTCCCACCAGTGTGATCTGAAGAGTTGCTTTTCCCTAGGATTGTCTTATCCCTGGGACCATGCCTATGAGCAATATGAATAGCACGATTTGCAGGTCTCCACTTAGTAAAGTTTGGAGACAGGATATAATATTGTTTTCTTTATAATGGTCCCAGCATCTATTCAGATTTATCCTTGTACGGCATGGTGGGGGTTTTTTTTTCATTGAAATGTACATTAGCCAACACCATCTTCTCCATTTTTTTCTAGTGCCCTTCAAGACAGCAAAGTGAATCATAGTTGAAATTGAAAGAAATATCTAGTGAATGTCAGGTGAGAATTACTGTCCCTATGCCACTCTGAGGATCACTTGATCTTCTGGATCTAGGTGGATTTGAGGAGGGTCTGCATAGTGAGATATTCTCAGTTATGTAGGTGCTTATCATCTGAACATCTTGGGTAGTGTAATTCAGAGCTGATGCCACAAATAACACTGGAGACTTTATTTCCGGTATACATTTTTTTTTTTTGCATAGCACATCCATTGTTTCTTCTTCATCATTTAAGTGTGGTACTCAATATCTGTATGATATTTGAGTGAACATCAGGTTCTGTTGCATTCCTGCTCACAGATCTAATGCACTTTTTACCAATCCCAGAAGAAGGAAAACAGGGTAACACACCACTGTAGTGAGCAGTATCCATGATAGGCCCTGAAGCAATTGGCAAATATTTCCTCAGAATTGTCCATGTACTGTTTCATGGGCAATATATATCAGTGGGTAAAAGGGGTCTGATGATGGCTAAAATTCCTGGATGATTTTATGCCACAGAGAGTACGCAGGTAAACATAAAAAAAAGGAGCAGTAAAGGATGACTTATCTTGGCTGTCTTTTCCAGTTACCTGTCCAGAACTCCCATACAATGGACCACGAGAGGCCATCCCATTGAATTCACCAGTTTCCAGGAGGTAGCCTGTGGGTAGCCATCATAGCAGCAGTCAGATGTCCATAGGAACACGTAAGTGATGGAGAGGTCCATGCATTATGTAGTGGCTGTGCTTTGTGTGTATTTGTGAAGGCAAGGGAGGAAGGGGGAAGCCATTTAGCACTCATGAATTTACCCTTGTTGTCAGTTGCAGGAGCATGATATAGAGGGATCTGTGTGTCTTGCGATAGCATTTTCAATGGCTCCTCATGTTATGGACCAGCCCTCTAAGCAAAAGACACAAGAATTAAGACAGTTGAATGGTTGATGAAGGACAGTGTCTGGCGATGACAGTGTTTCCTTTGAATTGGTTAGTATATCAGGATGGAGTGAAAGCCTCCTTTGCCAGTATAAATGAATGAGGAATTGGTCAGGTTTTCCTACACAACAGTGTACCTGAAGAAATGGCTGATATTTGTTTGGTGATATTGGATTTCCTTTAAGGATGTCTACACAAAGACAGAAAAAATTTTGAGAAAGATTGCCAGTGATGAGGTTATTGCTAATATGGCCATAGCTTGATTCTCAGAGCCTCGTGTTTTTTAGGGAGGTCAAAAATGAGGATCTGCAAAACTTATTGTTGGCAGTATTGTCACCGGGTGTGCTGTAAAAGGCATGCTGCTCATCAGGTCTTGTTAAGTATTAGTATGTTAAAATATTCAGCACCTTTTTTTTTTTTCTGGATATAGATGGAGGAAGTCACTTCGGCAGTTGTGTCTGTTGCTTGCTGTTTAACAGGCATGACATGAAGTTAAAACAAGAGACTCTGCTTTGTGTCCACCAGAAAGCATCTCATTTTCATGTAGGATTGTAAGTTAATAAGACAGCTTTTATGCTCACTGTTGTATAAGGTGAGACAGTGTTCTAGTTTATATGTAGGCATCCACCATCAATGATAGTGATCCTGGGAAGTTTCTAGGTTTCCACTCATGGAAGAAAGTTTTCTCTTCCCAGGTTTTGTGCGTGGAGTTCTTATGAGGACCCAAGCTGTTAAGAAGGTGAGATCCTCCCAACACTGACCTCTGTACTTCTCACATGCAGTGCTGCAAGGACCCATTGAATAAGTCAGTAATTCTTGATGTGTTTTTAACAGGGGTTCTGTTGTCACAATGTGGCTTGCAGTGTATTCCTGTGGATCACTAGAGACATCAGGTAATTGTGGTCTTGGTCCAGGGTACCAACCAGATTTCACCAACCCCACCTGCATAGGTACGTGACAAAAGTGACCCTCCTCATTCCAACCCTCTCCTTGATCAAGTCAGGTAGTGTGATAACTTCAGTGATGCTACTGACTACGAACAGACATGTGGCATGGAAGAGGTCAGATGGATGGCAAAATAGTAAGCACTGAATCACAGTGAGTAAACCTTGCAGTGGTAACTAGTGGAGTCTTCTCACTAAGCTGGTAAGAAATTGATCCATACGAGAAATGGGTAGTATATCAGGGTGGAGTGATAGGTTTGCTGTATAGGTTTGCTGTATTTAACTCATTAAAGAGAGTTCTTGTTTTTATATATTACGATATGAATGATGTTTTTGAACTTTTGTGGTAACCTCTGCTCAAAAGCCTCCTTTGCCGGTATAAATGAATGAGGAATTGGTCAGGTTTTCCTATACAACACTGTGTCTGAAGAAATACCTGATATTTCTTTGGTGTTCTTGGATTTCCCTTAATGAGGGCTACACAAAGTCAGAAAAAATTTCTCTCTAAGATCTTCCAGATTTCTCTCTAAGAGTGGTTGGGCTCCCTAACACTGTATACCTTGACATTTTAGCAGATATTCCAGTAAGTTCTTCCCTCTCGTATAGGTTTGCTGTATTTAACTCATTAGAGAGAGTTCTTGTTTTTATATATTACAATATGAATGATGTTTTTGAACTTTTGTGGTAACCTCTGCTCAGAATGCAGTTTAGAAAATGTTTTATCACTGAAGGTACTAGTGAATTTGACTTTGTACTACTGACTTGATGAGATTCTCATCGGTAATTGTAGAGGGATCCAGTGCCTTGGTCATACTACCTATCCCTTAGTAGTGACCATGGGAATTTTGCTAGAATGTCTCAGTGTTCAGATTTAGTTATGTGCTTTTGATGAGTGGTAAAGTGATTGTTGTGACTAAGGGAATTCCTCATTTTCTTGCTTGATTGTCATGTATACAATAACCATTTCTCACAATTTGATTTCTAGGTTCCTATGAAGACGTGTTGGATAATAGGATATCTGTAGTATATAGTAAAGTCTGTAGCAGATATTCAGGTAACTACTGATGTTGCCTAAACCAGGTCTTTATCTGTAGAGGGAACATTTAGTGCTCACTTCTCAGAAAAGAAACAGTTTTGTTCTCATCAATACTAGCAAGCATGAATTTATCTGTTTTATGTCATGGGGACACTGGTGTTTTAGAAAGGACCATTGAAGTAATGAAACAGGTCAATTGAAACAGTTGTGAAAGTTGTAGGAGTGCAGTAAGCATAGGTTAATTTCCAGGGTGTTGACATGAGGAAAGATGAACTCTCTAACCATAGTGTTATGTTTGAATGAATCCAAATATCTGGAGAAGTTTAGCTGTCAGTTACCAGTGGTCACAAACAAGGGGATTGGCCCATGTCCTGACACAGCAGCACCTTCTGTGCTGAAGCTGTCTTTTTAATTTTTTCAGATACCTTTCAGTAGACCAGAGCAATCCAGCAATGATGGCTAGTGGAATCACACCATTAGCAAGGTAAGTGAGGGAATGATCACAGGCAATGATTGCCATCTGATTCTCTATAATCCAGATGGATAAAGAGGGTTCCTAGATGGGTGTTGAAGTTAAGTGAATGAGAGTTGAGGTCTTAGTGTAGAAGTCAAAGAAGGTTAAGAGGGTGTCATACTCACTAGTGCTGTCTCATTTTCAGCAACACATTTAATAACCATGTTAGGCTATTGTGTTAAATGCTTACAAGTGTTCTGTGTTTTCAGAACATAATATCACTTTAATATTAAAAGGAAACATCAATTGTCATTGCAACTTTTCTGGCATGTAATAGATGGAAAATGTTAGTGGCATAGAAGAGATCCATTTAATTTTCACTATGTTCATGTCTGAAATACTCTTGGAAGTTTCACATGTTTCATGAAGAAAGAAAATGCTCTCTTGGATGGTTTTATCCATGGAATACTGTAAGTATCTGGTCATCATATGTGAATGCTCAAATATGAATTAAATTTGGAGTTGTTTTGGTGGAAAGGTAAATGGGCCAAATCAGAACCCTGTAGCAAGGGTTGTGAATTTGGTGAATACCTCACAGGAAGCAAAATAAATTGCAACACAGATTTCTGATGTCCTCATAAGTGCTAATGTGGTCATTTACCACAGCATAGGAAATCAGACCTTCATAGACAGGAATGAGTGGTTGAGGATGTCATGGACACTTGTCCCCATGCTTTTGCTACAGATAGCAATGGATGACATGAGTGAAACAATAAAAAATGTAGTGAGTCCAATACTACACACTTTATATGAGAGGATGATGAATGTAGAACCTGTGTAGTTTTAGAGATACTTGGCATCATGATTGGATATAAACATGGTGGTTTTACAACACAACAGTAAGCACAGAAAAATTTACAAATCTCCGTGGTACTGGATGGACATGCCAGAGAATGCAGTTTACATGGAATTAAGGATGATATATATATGTATAAGAAAGATGCCTTTCTATTGCTAGGGGAGGGGCAGAAGGGTCTGTGATATGCAAGAGTGGGAAGAGGCTAAACAAGAGTTTGGTATGGGTAATTTCTTTTCTTTTTTTTTTTTTTTTTTGTGGCACCGGGGATTGAACTCACAACCTCGCGCCTGCCAGGGCAGGCGCTTAAGGCACTGAGCCAAACTCCCGGCCCTGGTTTTTTGAGGCAGGGTCGCACTATGTAGCTCAGGCCGGCCTTGCGCTCGCGTTGTAGCCCAAGCCGGCCTCGAACCCACAACGCTCTGCCTACCTCAGCCTCCCGAGTGCTGGGATTAAAG